>JABWDL010000294.1:0-56823 GCA_015343265.1 Pao palembangensis | reverse complement strand
AAAATACAATTTGCCAAAGGCAAGGATGAAAATGCACTCCGGTTGAATGAAACCACTACATATAATTTTTTTTTTTTATAGATATTTTGGAAGGCTCTTTAAACCAGTACTGAAACTACAGCACTGCTAAATGAAGTTCCAAAGTCAGAGCAACAGCTCAGTTGGTGTTTTCAGAGACATTCATAGCAACTATGTCAGAAGTGGGATTCAAACCCACGCCTCCTGGGGAGACTGCGACCTTAACACAGCGCCTTTGACCGCTCGGCCATCCTGACATGTAAGTGCGAGGGTTGAGCAACGCCCTGGTGCTCAGACCTCACAGAAACAACAATTATCAGCACCAGAGTTCAATCCAGACTCTCCTGACACCAGTAACTCAGTATTTTATTCATGTTTGTCTATTCCCCACTATTATTTCAGGAGAATTCATACGGATGCAGATACTTGTTAATATTTTCCTTAATATTTGTGTTAGCCAAGTCCAATGTGTTGCATCCCCAAGTTGTAATGTCCACATAGCCACCAGCACGTCTCCCTAGAATGGTTAGAATGGGAGGGAATAATCAGTGTGTTGATGTCCAAAACACACAAAAGGCTTTTAGACATGCAAGCTGCGGAGTTGAATTCCATACTTTCTTTCCTCCAAAGAAAAGCAACATATCTTATCTCTTATCTTCCAGGAAACATGTCTTATCATTTTCCTGAGGGACGTTCAATTCAATTCAATTCAATTTTATTTACATAGCACCTTTTACAATAAAATTCTACATTTCTATTCTACATTTCTACTTAGCACATTACGCTAATGATTTTGGCTGCATTATGCAAAAGTTTTTGGTTGGCATTTTATATTGAAATAAGGATCATTTATGGACAAATAGTAATCTAATGCTGATGCAGACATCAGTTTGACTTTGTTTATGGAAATCACAGACGGTAATCTTTATCTTTGACTTAAAAAAAAATTATCTCATTTCTCTTCTGGACTTTGGGCTCATGCATCCTGGAGCTATGGAGGTCCTACCAGAGTCCTGTAATGACGCTGTGTAGATACGCTACACGACCATTTCCACGCAAGCATCAACATTTATCAATCTAGACTTGAGCAGATGATACGATCAAATCTCACGTCATTGACTTAAGTTCGAGACAGTGTGGATTTGTGGTGCAGCCCAGCAAAATCTGAAATTAATGATTAAACAAACCTCAAACCAATCATTAAGCACAGGCAGCCATACATAGTCATATACATATTCTACATATTCCGTACAGAATAAAAAGTAAACAAATGCAATAAAATAAATATATTTGTTTTTCACGGAAGCGTTTTGCCTTCAGATGAAAAAATTACAACTTTGTTTTTCCTGAGAAATTAATTTTTGGTAACTGGTGAACCTGTCACAGAGCAGCAGCGCAGCGTCAGGGGAGCAACACATAAGCTCGTCAATGGCAACGCTGTTCTGTGCCGCTGTAATCATTCTAATATTTAAACATGTTTGAATTATTTTTAACACTATGATTTCTGTAATGTTTTACTATTATTCATTACTTATTGTGTTAAGAAAGATTTATCTGAGAGCCAGATGCAGTCATCAAAAGAGCCACATCTGGCTTGCGAGCCATAGGGTCCCGACCCCTGTTCTATGCTGAGCTTGACTGCCATCTTCCTCGACTGATGACCCTATTCAGACAGAAGGCATCAAAAACTGGAAAGACAGCAGATGCCCTGGCTGAAATTTTAAAAATCCATGACTAGGTAATAAATTACACATGTAATAGTTTGATTTGATACTTTAATTTGTTTATTGTACCAAAGATGTCCATAGGTTATTCATGTTTTAGATTTATCATTGTTAGTCTGCCCATAGAGTTTCCATGTATGGTCTGTTTTTGTAACTTCACCAAAAAGAAGCTGAATTGCTGGTTTGCAGTTTCGTTCAATGCAACAAGGTGTTCAGTAAACATTTTCCTGCTTTTGTCCTTTAACTTACTTTTCAGTCCATTCCACACCACTTATGTTCTCTGCTAAGTCCTGTCCTGAAGAAGTGGCACGTCTGTGTTGGGCCTTTCGTTTATGGAGGGGCTGTTTGGTTTCCCCAATGTACAGTTCCTTGCATGCAAGCTCCTTTTATTTTCACCGGGATTATCTGGCTCCAGTCTTCCTTGCCGTTCTGTGTGTCTCTCCCCCCTTCTCTCCCTCTCTCTCTCTTTCTCTCTCTCTCTCTCTCTTTGCAGGTATTCCATCTCCAGGCCTTCGTGCTGTACGAACCTCGGCCTCTGGCAAACTCAGGGTCCGCTGTCGGCACCTGCCTATACTGTTCATCTCTTTATAACAACCTGCTATGCTGTATTATGTGTATATATATTATGTCTGATATGTTTGTATTTCTATGTTTGTATTTTGTCTGTATTTCTTTGGTTTTATGATTGTATCTATTCTCCCTCTCTCTCTCTCTTTATTCTCTCTGTCCTGTCTCCCTCTTTTATTCTTCCTTTATCCAGCCAACTTTCAGCAGGATGGTTCCTCATTGTAAGCCTGGTCCTGCTCAAGGTTTCTTCCTGTTAAAAGGGAGTTTTTCCTAACCACTGTGCTAACCTGGGGATTCTGGCTCTGGGTTTCTGCCTCTGTAAAGCAAAGTGGGGGAATTGGCCTCCACATAGCAGCATCACTGAAGGCGCTGTGGCTTAGTTGGTTAAAGTGCCTGTCTAGTAAACAGGTGGTCCTGGGTTCAAATCCCAGCAGTGCCTTTAGACATGATGGTCCCACTATAGGTAGTTACATGTAGCTGAAGTTCTTTTTTTTAACTTTTGTCTATTTGTTGGTTTATTTGTTATTTATGTTTTTAGGATCAATCACAATCTAATTCTAAAAATTGTGACAATGTCTGGAATATATTTTTCTACCTCTCTCTGTGTTCTTCTGTTACTTTTCTCACTCTGGAATGGAAAACTTTCCCACAGCAGTGTGGGTATTGTTTCCACATGTTAACAGCTGATTGCTCATGAGCAGGTTCCAAGTAACCACCAGTTTCGCCTGTACTTAAAATGAATCCTAGGCAGATTGAAAGCAGTGGCAGACATGGTGTGTCCATTTCTCGCCGAGGTGACTGATGTGGAAGCGCAGATTTTAGGCAGGAATCTCTGTCGGGAGAAGACTGTCCAACCTTGATTGGATGTTTTAACATTTCCAGATGAGTTTCTTTTTGAACATTAGCAAATTAGCAGAAAATCTATAATTTATTTAATTAATCTTCTTAGCCCTCTTCTTTTTTTCCTTTTGGCTTTTCCCTACCTTCATGTCCTCTTTCACTACATCCATAAACCTACTCTTTGGTCTTCTTCTAGGCCTCCTGTCTGGCAGAAACTCAGCATCCTTCTACCAATATATTCACTATCTCTCCTCTGGACATGTCCGAACCATCTCAGTCTGGCCTCTCTGACTTTAGCCCCAAAACCTCTAACATGGGCTGTCCCTCTGAAGTCCTCATTACTGATCCTGTCCATCCTGGTCACTCCCAAAGAGAACCTCAGCATCTTCATCTCTGCTACCTCCAGCTCTGCCTCTCGTATTTTCCTCGGTGGCCCTGTCTCTAGAACAAACAACATCGCTGCTCTCACCACAGTTTTGTACAACTTTCCTTTCATTTTAGCTGAGACTCTTCTATTACACATCAACTCTTCTACTCTTCATTCTCTCTCATTTTCCTCATTCATCAATTCCTCAAAGTACTCTTTCCATCTTCCCATCACACTACTGGCACCTGTCAATACACTTTTATCCCTATCCTTAATCACCCTAACCTGCTGCACGTCCTTCCCATCTTTGTCTCTCTGCCTTGCCAACCTGTATAAATCAGTCTCTCCTTCCTTGCTGTCCAACCTAGCATACAAGTCATCGTAAGTCCCTTGTTTGGCCTTTGCCACCTCTACTTTCACCTTAGGCTGGTCTCTTGTCAGAAGGAGCTTCAACTCCAGCCTCAGGGAGAGCTTCGAGCTGGAGTTCCTCAAGGCTGTGGATGTTGTACGGCTGTCGTGGTTGACACGGCTCTGCCACAATGCATCAACATCGGGGTCAGTGCCCCTGGATTGGCAGACTGGGGTGGTGGTCCCTCTTTTTAAGAAGGGGGACCGGAGGGTGTGTTCCAACTATAGGGGGATCACACTCCTCAGCCTCCCTGGCAAGGTCTATCCGGGCGTGCTAGAGAGGAGGGTCTGCCAGATAGCCGAACTTCGGATTCAGGAGGAGCAATGTGTCCTGGACGTGGAACTGTGGACCAGCTCTACACCCTCAGCAGGGTCCTTGAGGGTGCTTGGGAGTTTGCCCAACCAGACCACATGTGTTTTGTGGATTTGGAGAAGGCATTTGACCGTGTCCCTCGGGGAGTCCTGTGGGGGGTTCTCCAGGATAATGGGGTGTCGGGCCCACTGATACGGGCCGTCCGCTCCCTGTATGACCGGTGTCAGAGCTTGGTGCGCATTGCCGGTAGTAAGTCGAACTCGTTTCCGGTGGGGGTTGGACTCCGCCAGGGCTGCCCTTTGTCACCGATTCTGTTCATAATTTTTATGGACAGAATTTCTAGGCGCAGCCATGGTGTTGAGGGGGTCCGGTTTGGTGGCCTCGGGATCGGGTCTCTGCTTTTTGCAGATGATGTGGTCCTGTTGGCTCTATCGGCGCGTGGCTGCTAACTCTCGCTGGATCAGTTCGCAATTGAGAGCGAAGCAACCAGGATGAGAATCAGCGCCTCCAAAACTGAGGCCATGGGTCTCAAGCCAGAAAAAAGTGGAGTGCCTTTTCAGGGTCGGAAGAGAGAAGTCTGGGCTACCTTGCTTAGGTTGCTGGAGAGACCCAACCCTGGATAAGCGGAAGAAAATGAATGGATGGATGGATGGATGTTTCAGGGACAGGTGGAGTGCACTAAATATGGCATCCTCTCTGGCACGGTTAGGGTGCCAGGCAAATTGGAGTGGGTCGAGTGAGGTGGGTTGAGTGGTGTACGATTCTTGATCAGCCTTTTGAAGCTTCATTATTCTTGGTGGGCGATAATCATTCATGGTTGTATCTGTATGTAACTGGGTTTTTTGGGACTAAGATCATTTTTGTGTGGGTTTCCATGTTGGTTGGCAGGGTTTTTTATATATGTTTTCATTGTGAGTCTGTGACGTCGCAGCCAGTTGGGTTGCTGCCAAATAAATCATACTATAACAAATTAAAACCTGAATTAAAAATATCATACATTGTTAAAAAAAAAAAGCTACATGAATTAAAAAGCACCTCATGTATTGCAATTAAATATATCTATCTATTCAAATATATCTATTGTGTATGTAAGGCGGTCTATGTTTAAAGTGATAAATATCAATGTTAAAAATTGGGTAAAAAATGATGATGCAAATGGTCAGAAGCTGTGAAACGAAATTTTAAAACAGTGCTTTGTATCAGCTTCAAGCATTATTTTACTTCACTTCACAAAGCTGCAGAAAGCAGGTCGGCAGAAAGTCTTTATTTCCCACGTAAGAAAACAACAAAAAGTATCTCCTCCAAAC
Organism: Pao palembangensis; assembly: GCA_015343265.1. NCBI lineage: Eukaryota > Metazoa > Chordata > Actinopteri > Tetraodontiformes > Tetraodontidae > Pao > Pao palembangensis. The sequence goes on along the minus strand of JABWDL010000294.1, from coordinate 51,279 downwards.
TAAGTGGATATTTTTAATATCTCACCTTTACCACCAAAAGGATTATTTGTGGACCGACCAAAATCGGAATAAACTTTTTCCTAGCCAACTGGCTAGCTAGGTGTATTGCTGGCTAGCCAGATGTATCTTTTAACAAGGAGGCCATTTTTTCTTTTTTCTTTTAATCTGTCTTAATGGCAACTCCACCTGGCCCTGACGACGATCAGAGATTTATAACAGAAAATAAATGATTGCCAATCTCAAAGACGACATCCACAAGCTCTCCACCAAGCTGCTCTCCAAGTCCGATCTGCTAGCTTCCATTCTATTCAATTCAATTCAATTTTATTTATAGTGTCAGTTCATAACAAAGTTGTCTCAAGACACTTTGCATATTCAAAAAGGGAGACAGCTCCCAGGGCAAAGCTCCACACTGAGTAAGCATTCTGGATATAGCACATGAACAGCGGAAAAGCCTCCTGGAACTCGGCCTCTCCTTCCCACCTCAACATCTCGAACCGTAATGAGGTTCTATCCCGCCTTGACAAATGACAAATGCAACAATGATGCTGGTGGTATGCTGCAACCTGCTGTCTCAACCACTGGAGATAACGCTGCTTCCTTTTCACCTCTAGCAGTAGCTAGCATTTCTCGCCACCGATAGCGATGGCTAGCATTCTCCTGGCACAACCCCTCATTGTGGACCCTCAGTGGCCAGGTGCCAGGTCCTCTGCAACATCATTGACTCAGTGAAAGATTATTAAGGAAACTCTGTTTTGGCACTCCGGCAGTGCTATCCGCAAGGCATCTTCCGGCCATCCAGAGGCTCCCCCGCCTCCCTATCCCCACCTAACGGCTGCTCCTACTTTGAGGTGGACTCACGCTGGGCCAGCATCTGGAGACTCGTCGGGAAACGCAGCAGCAACCGCCTCCTCGTCCGCTTTTCCCCAACCACGGCAATTCAGAGACTCCGTTATTTGCAACATCAAGTACTTTAACGCTATCTCAAACTGTTTTCCGGGAGCCACTCTACACATCCTGCTGGACAAACTTCCAGAGTTGCTGCAAACTCTACCCTCCTGCATCCATCTTCCTCCGCTTATCCGGGGTCAGGTCGCGGGGGTAGCAGCCTAAGCAGAGAAGCCCAGACTTCCCTCTCCCCAGCTACTTCGTCCAGCTCTTCCGGGGGGATCCCGAGACATTCCCAGGCCAGCCGAGAGACATAGTCCCTCCAGCGTCTCCTGGGTCTTCCCGGGGGCCTCCTACCGGAAGGACGTGCCCTAAACACCTCACCAAGGAGGCGTCCGGGAGGCATCCTCACTAGGTGCCCAAGCCACCTCATCTGACTCCTCTCAATGCAGAGGAGCAGCGGCTCTACTCCGAGCTCCTCCCAGATGGCAGAGCTTCTCACCCTATCTCTAAAGGAGAGCCCAGCCACCCTGCGAAGGAAGCTCATTTCGGCCGCTTGTACCCGCGATCTCGTTCTTTCGGTCACTACCCAAAGTTCATGATCATAGGCGAGGGTAGGAACGAAGATTGACCGGTAAATCGAGAGCTTCGCCTTTCGGCTCAGCTCTCTCTTCACCACAACGGAACGGTGCAGAGTCCGCATTACTGCAGACGCCGCACCGATCCGCCTGTCGATCTCCCGCTCCATTCTTCCCTCATTTGTGAACAAGACCCCGAGGTACTTAAACTCCTCCACTTGGGGGAGGGTCTCCTCCCCGACCCGGATAAGGCACTCCACCTTTTTCCGGCTGAGGACCATGGCCTCCGATTTGGAGGAGCTGATTTTCATCCCGGCCACTTCACACTCGGTTGCGAACCGATCCAGCGAGAGTTGGAGGTCATGGGCTGATGAAGCCAACAGGACCACATCATCTGCAAAAAGCAGAGACCCGATCCCGAGGCCACCAAACCGGACCCCCTCAACACCATGGCTGCGCCTAGAAATTCTGTCCATAAAAATTATGAACAGAATCGGTGACAAAGGGCAGCCCTGGCGGAGTCCAACCCCCACCGGAAACGAGTTCGACTTACTACCGGCAATGCGCACCAAGCTCTGACACCGGTCATACAGGGAGCGGACGGCCCGTATCAGTGGGCCCGACACCCCATTATCCTGGAGAACCCCCCACAGGACTCCCCGAGGGACACGGTCGAATGCCTTCTCCAGATCCACAAAACACATGTAGACTGGTTGGGCAAACTCCCACGCACCCTCAAGGACCCTGCTGAGGGTGTAGAGCTGGTCCACAGTTCCACGTCCAGGTCGAAAACCACACTGCTCCTCCTGAATCCGAGGTTCGACTATCCGACGGATCCTCCTCTCCAGTACCCCTGAATAGACCTTGCCAGGTAGGCTGAGGAGTGTGATCCCCCTATAGTTGGAACACACCCTCCGGTCCCCCTTCTTAAAAAGAGGGACCACCACCTCGGTCTGCCAATCCAGTGGTACCTCCCCCGATCTCCACGCGACGTTGCAGAGTCGTGTCAACCACAACAGCCCTACAACGTCCAGAGCCCTAAAGAACTCCGGACGGATCTCATCCACCCCCGGGGTCGAGGTAGCCGAGGTTGTTGAGAAACTCCTCGGTGGCAGGGCCCCGGGGGTGGATAAACCCGCCTCCGATTCCCCAGGCCCTGCTTCCTCACTGGAAGGCGTGTTGGTGGGATTGAGGTCTTCGAAGTATTCCTTCCACCGATCCACAACGTCCCGAGTCGAGGTCAGCAGCACACCATCCCCACTGTACACAGTGTTGACAATGCACTGCTTCCCCCTCCTCAGGCGCTGGATGGTGGTCCAGAACCTTTTTGAAGCAGTCCGGAAGTCGTTCTCCATGGCCTCCCCGAACTCCTCCCACGCCCGAATCTTTGCCTCGGTGACCGCCGCAGCCGCACTTCTCTTGGCTCGCCGGTACCTGTCTGCTGCCTCAGGAGTCCCACAGGCCAAAATAGGCCCGGTACGACTCCTTCTTCATCTTGAGGGAATCCTTCACTACCGGTGTCCACCAGCGGGTCCGGGTGTTGCCGCCACGACAGGCACCGACCACCTTGCGGCCACAGCACCGGTCGGCCGCCTCAACAATGGAGGCACGGAACATGGTAAACTCGGACTCAATGTTCCCCACCTCCTCCGGGACATGGTTGAAACTCTCCCGGAGGTGGGAGTTGAAGGTCCTTCTTACCGGAGACTCCGCCAAGCGTTGCCAGCAGACCCTCACAATATGTTTGGGCCTGCCGGGTCTGTTCGGCATCCTCCCAAACCATCGGAGCCACCTCACCACCAGGTGTCAGTTGACAGCTCTGTCTCTCTCTTCACCTGAGTGTCCAAGACGTGGCCGCAAATCCGAGGACAACGACTACAAAGTCGATCATCGAGCTGCGGCCCAAGGTGTCCTGGTACCAAGTGCACATATGGATACCCTTATGCCTGAACATGGTGTTCGTTATGGACAATCTGTGACGAGCACAGAAGTCCAACAACAGAACACCACTCGGGTTCAAATCAGGGGTGCCATTCTTCCCGAACACGCCCCTCCAGGTCTCACTGTCACTGCCGACAATTTCACAGCACAATATGTTGGCCGGACATCAGCAGCTGCTGTTGTGGTGGACCCGGGGTCTGATGCAGGCGAGGGTGGAGGAATCCTCCGGGTCTGTGGGACGAGGCTGAGACTGCGTCTTACAGTCTTCTACTGCTGCATCATCTGTTGGAAAATAACAAATTGAGCAAATATACATGAACATAGAGAATATCCTTACCGGCCTCAACTTCACCAATTGTCTACAACTTTAAAGTTCCGGTTATCTGATCGTGCAGAGAGGGGACCCCCACCTGCAGGCCCTCTTTAATGTCTTCCTTTTTCTTTATCAATTTGTACTTGCAGGGTCAACGGGAGTTCACAGCAGTGCTCTGAAGGTTTTACTGGCCTCTCCTCTGCTAACACAACACCTTCCGACATTTGTCCACAAGGGGGTGAAGCCAAGAATCCTCTGCTTTCCAGCTTAGCACCCTCCACCCTAGGTTTTAACAGGCTGTTGTTGCCAGCCTGTTCTTTGCTGTAGTCTGCTCGGGAGGCAGCATCAAAGCAGCACCACCAACAAACTGATCAGCAAGGCTGGCTCTGTGATTGGCTGGAAACCGGACTCCGTGGAAGCTGTGTTCATGCTGCAGCAGGCTCTGTTCTGGTTTGTACTTTTTCAGTTTGCACGATTTGTACATTTAATTTAACAGTACTGAGCCCATGTTTATTTCCATGGTCATTATAATATGTAATTTCATACAATCTGCACAGTCAACTCAAAGTGCACACTCCTGTTAAAGTTCATGTTTGATAGTCACTCTGCTCTTAATTTGCTACTCTGTGATCACTTTAGCCCTTTTTTGTTATGCGGGGGTGTGTTGAGGACCCAAATGCAAACGCGAGGCAGGTTCCGGAACCAAAAAAGCCCTTTATTGGGTGCTCACCAGAGGACCGGGAAAAAGAACGGCAGCTCTGCGGCCAAAACAGGAACACAAAAAGCCGCAGCGGCAAACAACACACTGACAGGCACAAACCGAATTTGAGCAGAGCCAAATGAGGCCAAAAGGCAAAACGACAAAACAGAGTTGAAAGGGCAAACCATCAAATAGTCCGAGGGGCAGACAGTCAGGTAGGTAGGCAGGCAGGCAGGCAAACAGGCAAACAAGCAATGATCCCTGCGGCAAGTCAAGCACATGATCCCTGCGGAAAGTCAAGCACAATGATCCAGCAAATGGGACCAGCTGGCAGCCTCCCCTTATCAGCCGCTGATAAGCCGATCAGCCACAGGTGCGCGGTCCCCGCTGGAACCTGGGGACCCGCGCCCTCTGCAGGGCAACTCCGGCAATGTCTTAAAGGGCCGGCGAGCCGGGCCCCAACACTTTTTATTTAATATTTATTTTTTTTTATCTTTTATAGAAATTATTTACTATAGTTAATAGACTTGTGACTTTGTGTTGTTTATTGCTGCTTTCAATTTGCTAATCCGTGATCACTTTAGCCCTTTTATCTAATATTTTATGTTTTATAGATTTTATTTACTATAGTTTAACTTGTTGTGACTTTGTATTATTTATTGCTGCTGTAGGGAAAATATTTTCCCATGTCTGGGATGAATAAAGTATTTCTGTTGGGATGGAGGAGTCTGGGACTCCACCACGTGTGGTCAGTTCCACTGATCGATCAGATCAATTCAATTCAATTCAATTCAATTCAATTCAATTCAATTCAATTTTATTTCTATAGCACCTTTTACAATAAAATTGTCTCTAAGTGCTTTACAGAGGTAGAAACCCAGAGCCTGAACCCCCAGGTAAGCACAGTGGCAGGGAAAAACTCCCTTTTAACAGGAAGAAACCTTGAGCAGGACCAGGCCTACAAGGGGGAACCATCCTGCTGAAAGTTGGCTGGCTAAAGGAGGAATAAAAGAGGGAGACAGGACAGAGAGAATAAAGAGAGAGAGAGAGAGGGAGAACAGATACAATCATAAAACCAAAGAAATACAAACAAAATACAATCATAGAAATACAAACATATCAGACATATATACACATAATACAGCATAGCAGGTTGTTATAAAGAGATGAACAGTATAGGCAGGTGCCGACAGCGGACCCTGAGTTTGCCAGAGGCCGAGGTCCGTGCAGTACGAAGGCCTGGAGACGGAAGACCTGCAAAGAGAGAGAGAGAAAGAGAGAGAAAGAGAGACAGAGGGAGAGAAGGGGGGGAGACACAGAACGGCAAGGAAGACTGAACCCAGATAATCCCGGTGAAAATAAAAGGAGGAGAAAGAAGAAGAAAAGGAGGAGAGGACGTGAGGGAGTGGTTGGTGGTGAGGAAGTGGGGAACTGCTCAGTGGATCATGTGTTTGTCCCCAGTAGCGTAGCCTATAGCAGCATAGCTGTGCTAAAAATTGAAGAATAAGAGTCTGATGAGCCTGTTCTAGCTGTAGCTGAGAGAACTGACTAAACTAGATCTATCAACCCTACACACTTTGTTTGAGGCTAGCTGTATGCTTTAGTGGACAGAAAGGTTTTAAGTTTGATCTTAAAGGCAGACGTGGTGTCTGCCTCTTGGACCCAGGTTGGTAACTGGTTCCACAGTAAAGCTGCCCAAAAGCTAAAAGCTCGTCCTCCCAGTCTGCTTTGATGAATTCTAGGAACTACAAGTAAACCTGCACTCTGTGATCTGAGTGTTCTTTTAGGTATATACGGAACTATGAGATCCTGCAGGTATGAGGGAGATAGTCCATTTAGAGCTTTATATGTTAGAAGGAGAATCTTAAAGTCTATTCTAAATTTCACTGGAAGCCAGTGAAGAGAAGCTAAAACTGGAGAGATATGCTCCCTGGTGCTGGTTCCTGTCAGAACTCTGGCTGCAGCGTTCTGTATCAGCTGCAGGTTTTTAATGGAATAATTTGGACATCCTGACAGTAATGAGTTGCAGTAGTCCAGTCTAGAGGTAACAAAAGCAAGGACAAGTTTTTCAGCATCACTTTGTGACAGGATGCTCCTGATCTTGGCAATATTACGGAGGTGAAAGAAGGCGGTCCTAGAAACCTGTTTAATATGAGGGAGAAATGACATGTCCTGGTCAAAGATAACTCCCAGGTTCCTTGCAGCCGTACTGGAGGACAAAGTAATGCCATCCAAAGAGAGAATGCTATCTGGTAATCTAGTCCTCAGATGTTTAGCTCCAAGAACAATGACTTCAGTTTTGTCTGAGTTTAAAAGAAGGAAATTGGAGGTCATCCAGTCTTTTATGTCTTTGAGACATGCCTGGAGTCTGGCTAATGGCTCTGTTTCATCAGATTTCATGGATAGATACAACTGCGTATTTTCGGCATAGCAATGAAAATTTATGCCGTGTTTCTGAATTATATTCCCTAAAGGTAGCATGTAAAGAGTGAACAGGATTGGCCCAAGCACTGAACCCTGTTGAACACCATGATAAACCTCTGTACACTCAGAGGAAACATCATTAACATGAACAAAATGAAATCGATCTGATAGATAAGATTTAAACCAGTCTAGAGCTGTCCCTGTGATCCTAATCTCATGTTGTAGCCTTTGTAATAAAATGCTGTGATCTACAGTATCAAAGGCAGCACTGAGGTCCAGTAAAACCAGTACGGAAATAAGTCCACAGTCTGATGCCATGAGGAGGCCATTAGTGACTTTAACCAGTGCTGTTTCTGTGCTGTGATGAGCTCTGAAACCAGACTGAAACACTTCAAATAGATTATTCCTGTGTAGGTGATCGGTTAGCTGACTAACAACCAGCCTCTCAAGTATCTTAGAGATGAATGGGAGGTTGGATATTGATCTATAATTTGCTAAGACGCCTGGGTCAAGAGAAGGTTTTTTAAGTAAAGGTCTGATAACAGCAGTTTTAAACGCCTGAGGTACATAACCTGTTGTCAAAGATAAGTTGATCTGATCTAATACTGACGCCCCAATCAGAGGAAAGACATCCTTGAAAAGCTTAATTGGGATGGGGTCCAGGAGACATGTGATTGGTTTAGATCCATTAATGCTGGAGGTCAGCTCAGGGAGATCTATGGGCAGGAAGCTGACCAGAGGTGGATCAGGACTAGATGGGGTTGCTAACAAGGCCAGCTCATCAGTTGTCATGGAGCGACCTTGATCGATCTTTTCTCTAATGTTAGTGATTTTATTGGTGAAGAAACTCATAAAGTCTTCACTGCTAAGAGTTGCAGGAATAGAAGGCTCAACCGAGCTGTGACTCTTTGTCAACCTGGCTATGGTGTTAAACAAAAAACGCGGGTTGTTCTTATTTGCATCTATTAATGAAGTGTAGTAAGCTGTTCTGGCTTTACGGAGGGCCTTTTTATATGTTAGTAAGCTGTCTTTCCAGGCGCTTTGGGAATCTTACACTGTGTGTAAGCAGCTGCAGGTGGCCGATACACCACAACTAATAAAACTGGCTTTTCTGACTTCCAATTGTGGTGAGAGAGGCTGAGAGTGAGACTTTCAAAAGAGCTACAGGTAGCTTTAGCTTTGGGATTGACTTGAAGGCTGGAGCGGTAGATTGCTGCCACTCCACCTCCTCTGCCTGCACTTCGAGAAACATGATAATTAATATGACTTGATGGAGTTGCTTCATTTAAACTAACATATTCTTCATCCTGCAACCAAGTCTCCGTGAGAAAGAAAATATCAGACAGATGATCTGTTACTAAATCATTAACTAGAAGAGATTTAGACCGTAGAGATCGTATGTTCAACAGACCACATTGTGAGCGTTTTTAGTTTTATTGTTATTTTTATTTTTATTGGAGGGCGGCAGTTTTACAGAAGCAGCAGAGAAGCGTGTAAGACAGCGACTCTGCCTCCTGGCCTCCACCCTGGGTTGTCAGAAGGTTGGTTGTCCAATCAACTTTGCTATATTGCTAGAAATAAGAGCTGCACCACCCCGGGTGGGATGAATGCGGTCTCTGCTAATAAGGCCAGGTTTTCCCCAAAAAGTCTCCCAATTATCTATAAAGGCCACGTTATTTTCTGGACAGCACCGCGACAACCAGCGACGGAGCGATGACATGCGGCTAAACATGTCATCACTGGCCAGATTCGGGAGGGGACCAGAGAACGCTACGGAGTCCGACATCGTTTTGGCGAAGTTACACACCGACTCCATATTAACTTTAGTAATCTCCGACTGGCGCAGCCGGGCGTCGTTAACGCCGACGTGAATGATAATTTTGCTGTATTTGCGCTTATCTTTCACCAGCTGCTTTAAGTTTCCCTCTATGTCGCCCGCTCTGGCCCCCGGGATACATTTAACTATGGTCTCTGGTGTCGGCTTCACGTAGCGAAGAATAGAGTCGCCAATAACCAGGGTCGGTTTCTCAGTGGGTGCGTCACTGAGTGGGGAAAAGCGGTTTGCGACATGAAGCGGTTGGTGGTGAACCACGGGCCTTTGTTTCAGACTACGCTTTCTTCGAACCGCCACCCAACCACCCTGACTACCCGGCTGCTCGGAGGCTGCGGGGGAACAGCTAACAGTAGCTGAACTGGGCTGGTCCGCACAGGCTAACTGGTGCTGGCTAGCTACAGGGGCTACGTTGCTATCTTGTGTGCGGAGTCTCGCCTCAAGCTCGCTAAGCCTCGCCTCTAGAGCTATAAATAAGCTACACTTTCTACACGCTTGACTCTCAGTAAGGGAGGCAGAGGAGTAACTAAACATTTCACACACTTTGCAGAACACCGGAGGAGAGTCGGTGGGAGAAGCGAGGTTAGCCATGCTAGCAATGAGCGCAGCTGCGCGGAACGAAATAGACAGAGAGCAAAGTATAGAACCCAAAAGATCGTGCGGTTACTAAACTTTCACCAAGGTGCTTGTGTACTACTAAACAGGATAAACAAAAAGCAACAAATAATTAACAACAGTAAATCCACCGTAGTAAACACCAGGAGAAGTGAACGAGTAGGACGGACCAGAAACAGGAAATGACGCGATACGTTACCGATGACGCTCAGCTTCCTGCCTTTTCCTTCCCTGATTCCTCATTAGGACTCATGGGGCAAATGTGCTTGGATTCAGGTGTCACTGGGGTGTGTGTGACCCTTCAAAACCCTCGTTCTACCAGGGAGTGCTCTGCTGAAACCAGCATGGGAGGATAATTACTAAAGTAAAGTTTACTGAAAAAAAAACAAGTAAAAGATCCTCTGAAAAAAATGTCCAAACTTGAACCAGTCTTTAAGGGGAGAATCACAGCGCCAGGAATCCATGAATGAGTTGATCAAAACAGGCCCAAACAACGTAACACAAAAACCCAATTCAATAAAGTGTCACAGGACACAAAAAGAAAACCATCGAATCGACTCTAGTGCAGGGGCCGAAATTCACGTCGTGGAGAGGCACTTATCTACAAGGAAAAGTGAAGAGCGCCTCACTCCTCCACAGCTCTCTGGGCCCCCCTTTTCCTCTCTGTCAGCAGCTGTGTCGACCCAGCCAGTCGTTGCGCCACACGGGTCCTCCAAAGCTGCCGGTTAAGACACCTCACAATGTCCTGCAGCTGCCGAATCCCAGACCCAGTCCTTGTTGTCTTTCCATCGCCGACTCGAAGTTCTCGCTTCTCCTCTTATGGACCTCACTCACCAGTGCTTCATCCCCCCACACCAGGTTTCGGTATGAAATCCACACATTTTTTCTTGAGGCTCCTAGTTTTATATTTGTTTGAGTGTTTTTCACCTGTGTCTGGTTACCTGACCACTCTTGTGTCTATTTAAGTCACGCCCTTTACAGCCTTTTTACAACTGCCTTGTTAGACTCTGGTGAATGGCCCTGTTTGGTATTTTGTTTGCCGCTTCCTGCCTGTATTTGTCTGCCTGATTTTGCCTATCCTCCTGTTTGAGACCTGCTGCTAACATCCAGATTAACGAGCTTGTTTCCTGGAGTTTTGATACCTTTGTTAAGTCCATGTAAGGTCAAAAGGACATCCACGCAATGATGTCGCATACCACTCCACCACTTACAATTGATTTTGTCTGCAGCCACACACAGGTCCACAAAGGGTTGAGGTGTTTGTGTGGAATGTCAAGGTAGATATGATGGTGCAACCCGTAAGTTCAGTCCAGATTTTTGCCTTTTTCACCCTCACTCTTTTTTTCTAAAAAGCTCTTCAATGAAAATGTATCTATATAGTGTCTCCTACAAGAAATTCTGACTGGATTTGGGATTTTATAGGACTGAGTTGCCCTCCCCAGCAATAGTGCAGGGATATCCAAACACAGGACCGTGTGGCTACAGGTTTTTGTTCCAACCAAGTAACAGCAGAACAGACTTGGCTCATGTCATTAACTTATCTGAGTCTTCAGCTGATTGGTCAAGCTCTGTGTCCTTGGTCAGTTGGAACCATAACCGTGACCTTTTGTGGAATAGCATCCCTGCAATAGTGGAAAGGAAAAACTCCCTTGAAACCGCAATAAACCTTGAGAAGGTACAGGCTCAAACACCAGGAGACTGCAGTCTCGGTTGCTCAGTCTGCAACTGAGTCTCTGTGTAATTGAACAAGATCTTACAAAAAAAAACAAAGCTGAGTTAGTTAACAAGGATGCTAATGAACAAAGACATATTGGGTTTCTTAGAGAACGGACAACTGCTTTTCTCCCACACCTGTTAGGAGCCTGTTATCACCTGTTCTCTCTCTCTCCTGATGTCCATGAAAGATTAACGTTGACACAACACAACATCTCAAGTGGATTTCTGTTGTCCCTCTAAAAAAGTTAAGGGGAAACACTTCCTGCAACTGTTTATTGACTTGATTAATATTTTTTCAAGGGCAAGGAAAATGAAAACAATCTTTGAAAAACGACATGATTCAATCAAAGTAGGTCTTAAAATGTGTAAGGTACTTTTCAGATCCTACATTAGCCCACACAAACTCAATAAAATGAACAATAAGGTATCTGACCACTATTGGTGTGGGTGTGGAGTGGGTGGTACTCTTGATCACTTGTTATTCTATGCCCAGAGGTGCAAACATTTTTGGTTGAAAATGAAAGATCACGTGTGTCCACTGTTTGACAAAAACCTAGTTATGCCTGGCGCTCTGTCTGCTGGGAGGTAGGACAGAAGGTGGGACCTCAAAAGAAGTCCAGCATTTGTTAGATGTAGCCTTTCAGTTAAACAAATAATCCTGATTTGTTAGAATTAAGGAAACTAAAGTGTTCTAAAGCTGACTAAAGGGTTATGTGGAACTTTCCTCCGTGGAAAAAGCAGCCTGGGTTCTTCAGGATTTGGGCAGGATTTCCCTTTTTTGCCTGATTCTGCCTGTCCTCCTGTGTGTGACCTGCTGCTAACATCCAGATTAAAGAGCTTGTTTCCTGGAGTTTTGATACTTTTGTTTGTCTTTCTTTGGACTTGGTTCCACACTCCTTCAATCTTTTACACACAGTTGCTTAATTTTGACTCTGCCAATAACCGAGTTCTTCAGAGATCACAAAATGCTGTGTGGAAACACTAAAACTGAAGCAGCCGAGAGGGAGAAAAGAGAGGGATTGCTGCTTCTTCTCCTTCTGAGAGAGATAAAACAGAAGCAGGCCTGGGAGGAAAGAGAGAAGCTTGGTAGAGCTGAAGCAGAGCAAAAGCGACACCTTTTGGAAAGTTGAAGCAGTTGGGTTAGGGTTGGTGAGGACCCAAGCGCAGACACGAGGCAGGTTCGGAAACAAAAAAAAAACAACCCTTTATTGGGTGTACACGAGAGAACGACGGCGCTCCCTCCTTGGGGACGCGGAGAACAAAAGGAAGCTGAAGCTCTGCAGCCAACACAGAACCACAGTGTCCAACGACGCACTGACAGGGACACACCGATACACGCAGTGTCAATGAGGTACAATGAGGCAAAAAGAGTCAAAGAGCCAAAAAGAGTCGAACAAAGTCAAAAGGAGGTAGACAGAGTCAAACTGAGTCAAAAAGAGTCAAAGAGGCAAAAAGAGTTAAACAGAGTCAACGATGCAGCAACCGGGATCAACGGCAGCCTCCCCTTATCTGCCGCTGACGAGGTGATCAGCCACAGGTGCGTGGTCCCCGCTGGATCCTGGGGACCCGCGCCCTCTGCAGGGGAAAGCAGGGCAACTCGGGTAATTCTTAAAGGGCCGGCAGGCCGGACCCTAACAGTACCCCTCCCTCAACGGGCGCCTCCTGGCGCCCTACCTGGTCTTTTGGGACCACCCCATGTCCATCATCCAGGGTGGGAGGAAGGGTGTCGGACGGAGGGACCAAGTCGGGCCTACAGACCTGCGGAACCCCTTTTACCGGCGGCTGGGACGCCAGCGTCTGAGGCAGAGCCGGCAGGGTTCTCGACCCTGAAGAAAAAGGAGCAGCTGGCGGAGACGTCGGCGCTGGGGACGGAGACAGAGCCGGCGGGGGGGTCGTCAGCGCCGGGGACGGAGACAGAGCCGGCAGGGTCGTCGGCGGCGCTGGGGACGGAGACAGAGCCGGCGCTGGAGAAGGAGGAGCAGTCGGCGGAGACGTCGGCCCTGGAGAAGGAGGTGGAGCCGGAGCTAGGGACGGATGCAGAGCTGGCGGCGGCGCTGCCCTCGGAGCCGGCGGAGACACAACCGACGGCGCCCTCGGAGCTGGCGACAGAACAGGGGACATACCCTACACTGGAGGCGGCGACGCTGCTGCTGCTGCTCCTCTCGGAACTGGAAGCGGTGCTGCTGCTGCTGCTGCTCTCGAAACTGGAAGCGGCTGCTGCTGCTCTCGGAATTGGAGGCGGCACTGCTGCTGCTGCTCTGGGAACTGGAGGCGGCGCTGCTGCTGCTTCTCTGGGAACTGGAGGCGACGGCGCTGCTGCTGCGGGAACTGAAGGCGACGGCGCTGCTGCTGCCGCTCTGGGAACTGGAGGCGGCGGCGCTGCTGCTGTGGGAACTGGAGGCGGCAACGCTGCTGCTGCGGGAACTGGAGGCGTCGTTGGTGCTCTGGGAACTGGAGGCAGTGGCGCTGCTGCTGCCGCTCTCGAAACTGGAGGCGGAGGCACTACTACCGCTGCGGGAACTGGAGGCGGCGACGCTGCTGCCGCTGCTGCTCTTGGAATTGGAGGCGACGGAGCTGCTGCCGCTCTCGGGACTTGTGGCGGCGACGGCGCAGCAGTGGGTTTGGCTGCCACCGGAGGATTCTTCACTGGAACGGGGGCTGACTTGCCTGGTGCGGAGGCTATTTTGGCTGGTGTTGGAGCGGGGATTAACTCGGATAGTGCAGGAGCAAGCTGGGCTAACTCGGGAGCAGGTACTGACCTGACTTGAACGGAGACAGGCGTAGGAGCTGCCGGGGATATCGACGGAGTGCTGCCAACTGTGATCTTGCTTGTGGGGTTTGTGGGGACGCATCTCTGTGTTGGGATGTGTCCATACTTCCTGCCTAGGGAGCTCACCTCCGCCATTGTCGTCGCTGTTTACATCCCCCCATCAGCTGATGCCGAGGCAGCGTGTGAAACCATTCACTCCACCGTGTCAAAACTGCAAACCCTGCACCCCAACGCTTTCATAACCATCACTGGTGACTTTAACCATGTCACAATGGACAAAACTCTGCCAACATTCTACCAGTTTGTAAACTGCCCCACGAGAGACAATAGAACAATAGACCTCCTGTATGCAAATGCAAAGGACGCATACAGTTCCGACACCCTTCCCCCACTGGGAAGATCAGATCACAACCTGGTTGTTTTGACACCAAAGTACGTTCCTTTTGTCCAGCGGCAGCCTGCATCCACAAGGACAGTTAGAAGGTGGAATCAGGAGGCCCAGGAGGCACTGCAGGACTGCTTTGAGTCTACTGACTGGGACGTGCTCTGTGATCCACATGGGGAGGACATTAACAGCATGACCGACTGCATCACGGAATATATCAAATTCTGTGAACACACCACCCTGCCAGCCAGGACTGTACGCTGCTTCCCCAACAACAAGCCCTGGATCACCAGTGACCTGAAAGCTCTTCTCAACCAGAAGAAGAAGGCCTTCAGGTCGGGCGACAAGGAGGAGATGAGGAGGATCCAGCACGACCTGAAGGCAGAGCTGAGGAGGGCTAAGGACTCCTACAGGAGGAAGCTGGAGGCCAAGCTCCAGCAGAACAACACCAGAAACGTGTGGACTGGGATGAGGGAAATAACTGGCTTCAATGTCAAAGACAGGCGGCCAGTTAGCAGTTCGGACAGGGCAAATGAGCTGAACTGTTTCTTCAACAGATGTAGTTCACAGCCCTCTGCTGTGTCCCCCTCCCCCACACACTCTGGCCTCCAAACACCCAGCAACCCTCCTCTTCTACCCTCCCCCCACTCCACCGTGAGCCCCCTGGACCCACTCCCGCCCTCTAACTGTGACTACTGGCCAGGTGAAGAGACAGCTGGAGAGACTCCACCAAGGCAAAGCTGCAGGCTCTGACGGCATCAGCCATAAGGTACTGAAGACTTGTGCTAGCCAGCTGTCTACTATCCTGTGCCTCCTCTTTAACCTGAGCATGACCCAGGAGAAGGTTCCCACAATGTTGAAGACCTCCTGTCTGGTTCCTCTGCCGAAGAAGCCTGGTCCCTGCGACCCCAAAGACTACCGACCAATAGCCCTCAAATCTCATGTAATGAAGGTTCTGGAGAGGCTAGTCTTGGCCCACCTTTGTCCGCAGGTAAGATCTTCTCTGGACCCTCTGCAGTTTGCTTACCAGCCCCGTTTGGGGGTTGAGGATGCCGTCATCTACCTGCTACAGAGGGCTCACTCACATCTGGATGGCGCTGGCTGCACAGTGAGAATCACCTTCTTTGATTTCTCCAGTGCATTCAACACCATCCAGTCAGTTTTACTGAGAGAGAAGCTGCAGACGATGGTGGTTGACTCACCTACGGTCTCCTGGGTTACTGACTACCCGACAGACAGGCCGCAGTTTGTCCGTCTTGGCGCTGCTCTGTCTGATGTAGTGGTGAGTGACGTGGGAGCACCGCAGGGGACTGTGCTGTCTCCATTCCTGTTCACCCTGTACACCTCAGACTTTCAGTACAACTCTGAGTCAGCCCACTTGCAGAAGTTCTCTGATGACTCTGCAGTGGTCGGGTGTATCAGTGGTGGACGGGAGGAGGAGTACAGAACACTGGTGAGTGACTTTGTGGAGTGGTCTAAGAGGAACCACCTGCTGCTGAACGTGGCCAAGACCAGGGAGATGGGGATCGACTTCAGGAAGAAGAGGACGGCCACACAGCCCCTGAGCATCGAGGTGGTGGAGAACTACAAGTACCTGGGCGTGCACATAGACAGCAAACTGAACTTGAAGACCAACACTGAGGCTGTGTACAAGAAGGGGATGAGCAGACTCTACATCCTGAGGAAGCTGAGATCCTCCGACGTGTGCAGTAAGATGTTGGACATCTTCTACCAGTCTGTTGTCGCCAGTGCACTGTTCTACGCTGTGGTCTGCTGGGGAGGCAGCATTGGAGCCAGCAACCCCAGCAGACTGAACAAGCTGATCAGAAAGGCTGACTCCGTGATTGGTTGCAAACCGGACACCCTGGAAGCTGTGGTGGAGAGGAGGATGCTGAACAAACTGTTAGCTATCCTGGATAACCCGGACCACTTATCCACCTCCACCCACTCCTGGACAGGCAGCAGAGCTCCTTCTCAAACAGACTGATTCAGCTCCGCTGCCACAAAGACAGATACAGGAAATCTTTCATGCCCAGTGCAATAACCCTGTTCAATAAGTCCGTCTGACTGAGACTCACAGCCCTTTGTGCTGTGATGTGCTCCAGTAGTACTTTCATGTGGCACATTGTCATAATTATTTATTGCATTGTACAGTAATATCACTTATATGCACTGATATTTACACTATTATACTGTAAATATGTTGTAAATATGTTAATACTGATGAGGCTGCTGGGACAAGTCAATTTCCCATGTCTGGGATCAATAAAGTATTTCTATTCTATTCTATTGATGTCTGACAGGCCAAGCATTTCTCCGCAGAAGCATTGTTTCTCAGCAGGCAGAGGTCGCAGTCCCATTCCCCATCTTTAATGGGAAAAATGGCCTCCAAAGTGGAAGCCTGAGGCGGAATCCAGCAGGCAATGCAGTGAGGTGCAGACGCACTATTTCTGACCAGGCAGAGAGGACAGTCACACACTCCGTCCTCTCCCGAGACCTGAGCTCGGGGCTCCGCCACTGCTGGAGTAGGGGGGACATGGCTAGCATAGGGTCGAGGACTGACTTGGCTGGAACGGACACGGGAACCCGGGCCAACTCGGCTGGTGCGGGAAATGGGTCAGGGAGAATCCTCGGGCCGACGTACGAGACGAAGGGGCTCCAGACACACGCGGAGACTGCAGCGTGCTTGTCTGAGCCAGGAGAGACGCTCGCAGCACCGGGGCTGGGCCACTTATGCCCAGACACTCTGCCGGAAAGACCGGAAGACGCAGTCGGTCTGGGACCCATGGGAAGTGGGGGGACCGCGGCAGGACTCCATGGGAGAAGTGGCTGGGGGAGAGTTTCCGGCCAGCTCAGGTGAGTGGCAACAAAAAGGGTCTGGGTGCCCTCACCACGGCTCCACGGGACCGCCATCGGGTCACCTGTGTAGGCAGGGCTCGGTCCGGCGTCGGCAACCACGGCAGCAGGCACAGCAGAAACAACGGGCGGGGACGAGAGACTCACCAGCGGGGAGATCATCCTTGTCAACGCCGCCATCCGTACATGGTGCCGTCGCTCATACGCCTCGAGCATGTAGTCCGGGACCATGGAGCCCTGGCGCAACAGCGAGAAGATTGCGTCTGCTGGGTCCATGGGAGGCAGGATCATTCTGTTAAGGTTTGGGTGGGGTGAGGACCCAAGCGCAGACACGAGGCAGGTTCGGAAACAAAAAAAACAACCCTTTATTGGGTGTACACGAGAGAACGACGGCGCTCCCTCCTTGGGGACGCGGAGAACAAAAGGAAGCTGAAGCTCTGCAGCCAACACAGGAACACAAAACCACAGTGTCCAACGACGCACTGACAGGGACACACCGATACACGCAGTGTCAATGAGGTACAATGAGGCAAAAAGTCAAAGAGGCAAAAAGAGTCAAAGAGCCAAAAAGAGTCGAACAGAGGCAAAGAGGCAAAAAGAGTCAAACAGAGTCAATGATGCAGCAACCGGGACCAGCTGGCAGCCTCCCCTTATCTGCCGCTGACGAGGTGATCAGCCACAGGTGCATGGTCCCCGCTGGATCCTGGGGACCCGTGCCCTCTGCAGGGGAAAGCAGGGCAACTTGGGTAATTCTTAAAGGGCCAGCAGGCCGGACCCTAACAGTACCCCTATAAAAAGGATGTGACGCATCATAAATTCTGATATGGGTCAAATTTTCTAAAATGACTGCGAGAGAACCCCCACAAGACCTGGGACTTATTAACCTCAAGGAGGACCCTTTGGCACAGTTGAAAAGTTTTGACAGTTTTCCGGTTGTTTTATTTTCTCTTGGTAAATGACTTCCTGTGGGACAGGAAGTCATACATGCATGTCGTGCTCTTTGTGTATCTAGATTACTGTCATTCTGAGTTTTCAGGGTTTTTTATTAAATTTATTTACAGTATTTATTTATCGTATCATTTCAAAGTGGAGGAGTTCAAGTACCTCGGGGTCTTGTTCACAAGTGAGGGAAGAATGGAGTGGGAGATCGACAGGCGGATCGGTGCGGCGTTCGCAGTAATGCGGACTCTGCACCGGTCAGTTGTGGTGAAGAGAGAGCTGAGCCGAAAGGCGAAGCTCTCGATTTACCGGTCGGTCTTCGCTCCTACCCTCACCTATGGTCATGAGCTTTGGGTAGTGACCGAAAGAACGAAATCGCGGGTACAAGCGGCCGAAATGAGTTTCCTTCAGAGGGTGGCTGGGCTCTCCCTTAGAGATAGGGTGAGAAGCTCTGCCATCGGGGGAGGAGCTCGGAGTAGAGCCGCTGCTCCTCCGCATAGAGAAGAGTCAGATGAGGTGGCTCGGGCATCTAGTAAGGATGCCCCCCGGACGCCTCCCTGGTGAAGTTTTCAGGGCATGTCCCTCCGGTAGGAGGCCCCCGGGAAGACCCAGGACACGCTGGACGGACTATGTCTCTCGGCTGGCCTGGGAACGCCTTGGGATCCCCCCGGAAGAGCTGGACAAAGTAGCTGGGGAGACGGAAGTCTGGGGCTTCCCTGCTTAGGCTGCTGCCCCCGCAACACGACCCCGGATAAGCGGAAGAGGATGGATGGATGGATGGATCATTTCCTGAGTGAGCTGTCAGCTGCCTGTATACTGTGAATAGCTCTTTGCGTTAAATAAAAGAAACTCCGCCTTGAATCCTGTTTATAAATCATGTTAGTTTGTTAATGTTTTTTTTGCTACTCTTTCAAGTAGCATGACGGAATCTTGAAACAGTATATAATAAATCAGACAAGTGATAAATAAATAATAAAATTGATAAATTAATTAATTAATTAATTAATAGAATTAACAAAAACAGTGGCAATACACACAAATCACAACACAATCACACAAGTATAAATTCAACAATCATTAAGATTTACATTAATTAGGGAACTCTTTTAATGCTACATTGATCAAGTCGGGTTTATTTAAGTAGTCCAGAGGTTGACGCTAGTAAGATCGTTGCAGATTAAAATACAAATATTAAATGTACCAGAGCAATAAGTTCTTAATTAATAATAGTAATTATCATAAAATAGTTTAGGCTTGTTAAAACTTTGTTAAATAAAACTTCAAAATAATTCATTTTCATGTTTATTTATTTTGTCTGAAGAAAAAATTGACGCATTACTTAATTCGTAACAAACAAGGTAATGTGCTCCCTTGTTTCAAATTAGAAATAAATCCTGTTTAAGAACATTGAATTTCTGCAAACATCTGTAAATTAAAAAAACCCTAAAACGATATGGGTGTAAAGTAATGACGGTGTTATGATAATGATGACATTATGGCAACGATTTTATTCAGAGCCACTCATTATTCTAAAGTCAGTAAAACTCGAAGATGATCTCAGTCAACTCCTCATTTCAGTCTGCAGTTGCCTTTTGTCCAAATGTTATCGTAGATGTTGATCTCAAATATCTCCCCTCTAAAAACCTGTAGCTGATCCAGAATGCTGCAGCCAGAGTTCTGACAGGAACCAGCTCCAGGGAGCACATCTCTCCAGTTTTAGCTTCTCTTCACTGGCTTCCAGTGAAATTTAGAATAGACTTTAAGATTCTCCTTCTAACATATAAAGCTCTCAATGGACTATCTCCATCATACCTGCAGGATCTCATAGTTCCGTATATTCCTAAAAGAAACCTCAGATCACAGAGTGCAGGTTTACTTGTAGTTCCTAGAATTCATCAAAGCAGACTGGGAGGACGAGCTTTTAGCTATCGGGCATCTTTACTGTGGAATCAGTTACCAACCTGGGTCCGAGAGGCAGACACCACGTCTGCCTTTAAGATCAAACTTAAAACCTTTCTGTTCAGTGAAGCATACAGCTAGCCTCAAACAAAGTGTGTAGGGCTGATAGATCTAGTTCAGTCAGTTTTCACAGCTACAGCTAGAATAGGCTCATCAGACTCTTATTCTTCAATTTTTAGCACAGCTATGCTGCTATAGGCCTACGCTGCTGGGGACAAACACATGATCCACTGAGTAGTTCCCCACTTCCTCACCACCAACCACTCCCTCACATCCTTTCCTCCTTTTCTTCTTCTTTCTCCTCCTTTTATTTTCACCAGGATTATCTGCGTCCAGTCTTCCTTGCCGTTCTGTGTGTCTCTCCCTCTTTCTCTCCCTCTCTCTCTCTTTCTCTCTCTCTCTCTTTTTGCAGGTCTTCCGTCTCCAGGCCTTCGTGCTGTACAGACCTCGGCCTCTGGCAAACTCAGGGTCCGCTGTCGGCACCTGCCTATACTGTTCATCTCTTTATAACAACCTGCTATGCTGTATTATGTGTATATATGTCTGATATGTTTGTATTTCTATGATTGTATTTTTTCTGTATTTCTTTAGTTTTATGATTGTATCTGTTCTCCCTCTCTCTCTCTCTTTATTCTCTCTGTCCTGTCTCCCTATTTTATTCCTCATTTACCCAGCCAACTTTCAGCAGGATGGTTCCCCCTTGTAAGCCTGGTCCTGCTCAAGGTTTCTTCCTGTTAAAAGAGAGTTTTTCCTTGCCACTGTGCTTACCTGGGGGTTCAGTCTCTGGGTTTCTACCTCTGTAAAGCACTTAGAGACAATTTTATTGTAAAAGGTGCTATATAAATAAAATTGAATTGAATTGAATTGAATTGATTCACAAGGTAGATTTGTTCTGTTTTGCTAAATTGAGACAGCCCACCACTAACTCCTACAGACAGAAACATCCCACAGACATAGTCAAAAGTCACCTTTGATGTCTTGGAAATTGTGTCTAGATGTCTGTTCTCTAATGTGTCCCTGATCAAGCTCTGGTAAAGATGAAACCAGAACAAAGTCAACCCTGGATGCCTGAGTTTTTGGCTTGAAAAGTGATGGTGCAGTAAGATGATATGCCATCATGTGTTGGTGTCTGACTGCCATTGTCTTCAAAATATTTTTGAAAAAGTGGTGCTCAAACCACATGGTCCAAACATGCAGCAGGGGCCCAAAGCACTAAACTAGAGCAGGATAATGCTCTACATAGTGGTGTTTAGGACAGAGCCTAACCTCAGGGAAAACCTCCAACAGTGCCTATCTATTATCACTGATTTTGCAGACAAAATAGTCTAATGTTTCATTAGTAAATGATGGGCACAATGCTAACTCTAGCACCTCTTTCAGCTCCATCACAACTGCCCATACCTTATCACCCTCTGGTACTAAACTGCCAACAACCAACAAGGAATGGTGTAACCTTAGGATTCAAATACTCCAGAGTGAAGTACATCAGCTGGATCATCTTTAACACAAAGAGAAAACTCCATGGGAACGATACCTTCCAGGAGATCATGGACTAGATCTGGAGGAAACCCGGTGATTGTATGAAAGTAATTCAGGGACTCAGTCAAGACACAGCCACCTTTAACATCACAGTGGCAGCTCAAAGTGTCTCTTTCTTGAAGAGTTTGTACATGCGGGTCATGGCTGGCTTTGGTTCTCTGAGGAAATGTTCTCTCTCTGACTTCAGTTACTGCAAATTGTTCTACTGAGCCTATGCAGAATCTGCAAACATGCCCTGATCTAAATGACTCTACAAAGCCACCTAATCCATGAGCAGCCACCCATATGGAAAAGATATAGATAAACTTGATAATGTTTGTATCTGTTTTATCTGGAAGTTGTAAGTATTGTATTTGACATTGTACAAATTTACTAAGGATCTTAAATCTGGTTTGACTATCAAACTTAAAAGAACAATATATGACAGTATTTCCACTTACAGTATCCTTAGTAGATATGTGTAATATCAAACTTATAGGAATTGGACAACCATCAGTAAAATTTAAATCTTGCAAGTACGATAGAAAACACTTACAAGACTTATCTGCAGTGCCACATACATGATACATACAAATAAAAAAACAAGATAATCTTAAACAAAATTACATGGAAAGGCACAGGAGATGACTAAAAATCAGGTTAAAAAAACACTGGAATGTTAAAAGTTTGCTATAATTTGCATTTTCTCAAAGCCAGATAGTTCATCAGTCTCAATAAATTTCCTAAAATGATTACATGGGTAATACACAAATAAAACAGACAAAATTATATTTTATTCACACAGCAAATATTCCCAATGTAATGTAGAAATGACAACTCATTTACTCCATTCTTGCTGTAGAAAGAATTTTAATTTTACTTAGATTAGTATGAGATTACATAAATTGCACTGCATAATGTCTCACATGACAATAAATGTAAATTTGGTCTTCACTCTGATATGTGCTGTTTCAGTTTATTTACACTGGTAATTATCAACAAATGATCAACTCATTAAAGACAAACACAGAAAGAGTGAGGGAGACAATTGTATATTACTGTAGTTTTGTCTCACCTGTGCTGGTGTGAGAGGTTCTGCTCTCTGCAGTTCTCTCTGCTACCATCTTCATCAATTTCCTTAAAATACAAATCAACAAGTCCTTAGAGAAGGATTCCACACATCCCCCTGGAAAAGTATTACACTACGTTTTTCCCTTCTTTTATTGTTGACTGACTGTTTTTGAGCTTGTTGTATATACCTTATAATAAGTTAGAAACTGTAACTTATGTTCTCCTCTTTCACTTAATAATTACATTTGCTACCATATCCGGGTTTATAAATAAATAGATTAAGCTTTAAAAACATCACACATTAATGCAACAGACATATCATGAAGTCTACAGTGAACACGTCAGCTCTTGTTTGGCACATATCACCAGAATTAATTGTATGGCTGACTATTATACTTGGTTATTTATACATTACCTATTACAATGTCTGTACACCTCAGACTTTCAGTACAACTCTGAGTCAGCCCACTTGCAGAAGTTCTCTGATGACTCTGCAGTGGTCGGGTGTATCAGTGGTGGACGGGAGGAGGAGTACAGAACACTGGTGAGTGACTTTGTGGAGTGGTCTGGGAGGAACCACCTGCTGCTGAACGTGGCCAAGACCAGGGAGATGGTGATCGACTTCAGGAAGAAGAGGATGGCCACACAGCCCCTGAGCATCCTGGGAGAGGACATCGAGGTGGTGGAGCACTACAAGTACCAGGGCGTGCACATAGACAGCAGACTGAACTGAAAAGACCAACACTGAGGCTATGTACAAGAAGGGGATGAGCAGACTCTACTTCCTGAGGAAGCTGAGATCCTTGGCGTGTGCAGCAAGATGTTGGACATCTTCTACCAGTCTGTTGTTGCCAGTGCACTGCTCACACAAGGCACAATTCTTTTCTAAACTTGACTTACGGAACAACCACAACCACAACCCAAGGGAAGAAGAAAGAACAGGAACATCTAAAAACAGCACTCAAAACATGTGGTTACCCGGACTGGGCCTTCACAAAGACCTCCAGAAAACGAGACCCCAGCAAAGAAGAGGAAAGAAATAAACGTCACAGCATTTCTATCCCCTACCTGTCTGGAGTTTCAGAAAAATTCAGGAGAATCTTTCAAAAACATGACATTCCAGTACAGTTCAAACCCTCCAACACACTCAGACAGAAACTGGTCCACCCAAAAGACAAGACACCAAGACACAAACAAAGCAATGTTGTCTATGCTGTACAGTGCCAGGAGGAATGCAAAGAACTGTACATTGGGGAAACCAAACAGCCCCTCCACAAACGAATGGCCCAACACAGACGTGCCACTTCTTCAGGACAGGACTCAGCAGTACACCTACACCTAAAAGAAAGCGGACACTCCTTTGAGGACAGTCAAGTACGTGTGCTGGCCAGAGAAGATCGCTGGTTTGAGAGGGGTGTCAAGGAAGCCATCCACGTCAAGTTGGAAAAACCATCTTTAAACAGAGGTGGTGGACTAAGGCACTTTCTGTCACCCACGTACAATGCAGTTCTCCACTCTTTTCGTCAGCATTCCAAACATTCATGCTGTTTGACCAGACCTGGAGACTCATTAACATGTGACCCAACAGACAAAGGGGAAGCACCCCAACCGAAACTAGATGAACGACCCTGCCAACCACCCTGCCAAGGACTCTCAGGTGACCACCCGGGCCATTAACATGCCAATGGTCCACAGGGCTATATTTTCAAGCTCTGCCCCAGCAAACTTAGAACTGAAGAAGCTCTCTGGAGAGAGGGCGAAACGTTTTCAAGGAAACCTTTCAGTCCAGTTGACACAGAGAAATCTACTTTGGATAATCATGACCTGGATGATTGAGAATCTACACAGACGACTTACGGAACGCTTACCATTTAATGCGTATCCGCGATGGCGACCAGTGGAAGACCGCTTTTAACACTCCCCTTGGTCACTTTGAGTACCTTGTCATGCCTTTTGGGCTCACGAACGCTCCGGCGGTTTTTCAAGCGTTGGTGAACGACGTGCTTCGTGACATGCTAAACCAGTTTCTATTCGTTTATTTAGACGATATTTGAATTTTTTCCGAGACAATGGAGAAACACATTCAGCACGTACGACTCGTCTTGCAACGCTTACTGGAGAATCAGCTATTCGTGAAACCCGAGAAGTGCGAGTTCCACACCTCATCAGTCACCTTCCTCGGATTTGTGGTACAGCGCGGACGGCTCGTTCCGGATCCCGCCAAAGTCGCGGCAGTAGTGGAATGGCCCTCTCCTTCTTCCCGGAGAGAACTCCAACGGTTCCTGGGGTTTGCCAACTTTTGCCGCCGCTTTATCCGGGATTATAGCAAAGTAGCGGCCCCACTCACCCGCCTCACTTCCACGGCCAGACAATTCCAATGGTCCGACGAGGCGGAAGCGGCCTTTTCCAGACTAAAGACGCTGTTCACTTCTGCCCCAATTCTCTCTCATCCAGATCCCAGCCGCCAGTTCGTGGTGGAAGTGGACACCTCTGATGTGGGCGTCGGAGCGGTACTGTCACAACGGGACCCCAGGGACCAGAAGCTCCATCCTTGCGCCTTCTTCAGCCGGCGCCTCTCACCCATAGAGGTAAATTATGACGTGGGTAATCGAGAACTCCTGGCGGTGGTTCTTGCCCTGCAGGAATGGCGCCACTGGCTGGAGGGATCGGCAACCCCATTTGTTGTATGGACCGACCACAGAAATCTGGCCTACCTGCGTAGCGCCAAGCGGCTGAATTTGCGTCAGGCGCGATGGGCACTGTTTCTCGGTCGTTTTAATTTTACACTCACGTACCGCCCAGGTTCCCGGAACGTGAAGCCAGACGCACTGTCTCGCCAATTCGCGGCAGATGCGTCGGATTCCAGCCCTACGCCTATCCTCCAGCCGGACTGCATTCTGGGCACGATGGTCTGGCAGGTGGAGGAGAGAGTCCGCGAGGCACAGCGCGCCAGACCGAGCCCCGCAGAGACGCCAGCCGACAGACTGTTTGTCCCCTATTCAGCTCGTTCGGAGGTCCTGCAGTGGGCGCACTCCTCCAGACTGGCCTGCCACCCGGGTCTCGCGCGGACACTCCTGCGACAGCGTTTCTGGTGGCCATGACACAAGACACACGGACCTACATAGCCGCTTGTTCAGTTTGCGCCAGGGGGAAGGCATCCCACCAGCATCCGGCAGGTCTGCTCAACCCTCTCCCTATTCCCCACCGCCCATGGTCACATATCGCGGTCGACTTCGTGACCGCCCTTCCCCCATCTAACGGACACACCGTCGTCTTAACCATTGTGGACCGCTTCTCCAAGGCGGCACATTTCGTCCCCCTCACCAAACTCCCGTCTGCCGCGGAGACTGGGGCCCTCTTAGTCTCCCACGTTTTCCGTCTGCACGGAATCCCCAGAGACATTGTGTCGGACCGGGGTCCACAGTTCACATCCCAAGTGTGGAAATCATTCTGCTCCGCCCTGGGCGTATCGGCGAGTTTGTCTTCAGGCTACCACCCGCAATCAAATGGGCTGTCCGAGAGGACTAACCAGAGCCTCGAGAACGCGCTCCGGTGCGCCTCAGCAAAAAACCCAGCATCATGGAGTTCCTTCCTCCCGTGGGTGGAATATTCCCACAACTCGCTGGTGTCAGCGGCTTCGGGCGTGTCCCCTTTCATGGCATCACTGGGCTACCAGCCTCTCCTCTTTGACTATCAGGAAGGCGAGGTGGCGGTCCCATCGGTACGTGCGAACCTGCTCTGCTGCAGAGGAGTGTGGAAACAGGTCCGTGCCGCGCTGACGCGCTCCTCTCTCCAAACCCAGGAGCAGGCAAACCACCGGAGGGCTCCAACTCCGAACTACAAGGTGGGTCAGAAGGTCTGGCTGTTGGCAAAAGATCTCCCCCTCCAGGTCGACAACAGGAAGATGGCACCCAGATTCGTGGGCCCTTTTGAGGTAGATCGGATGATCAACGCCACAGCGGTGCGTCTCCGCCTGCCTGCATCACTTAAGGTCCATCCTACCTTCCACGTCTCCCGGGTGAAACCGGTCCAGGAGTCAGAGCTGGCCCCGCCACAAGACCCCCCCCTTGGATTCCTCGACGTTTTATTTTGGACCAGGATCTTGTGCGCACCTTCTATAGGGATCACCCGGAGAAACCAGGTAGGGCGCCAGGAGACGCCCATTAAAGGGGGGGTACTGTCAGGAAACACTGTCCCAGAAAGGTTTGCAGCAGCGCCTGCTTGGCTCACCAGGGGGCAGTGTGGTCCGGATCCCCGCTGAGGACAGACGCACCTGCGGCGAATCAGCCATCAGCAGGTCTACTTATGGACCAGCCACCAGTTCTCCGGCGTTCGATCGTTGCGTCAACTTGTGAGAGATATCTCGAACCTTTGTTTCACAGTTGGATTAATTCTGGAAGTTTTCCCTTTCAGGCCGATCCTCTCCTTCCCCCCAGAAGATTGTCTCGCCGCTCTCCTGGAAGCTAGAACCTTCTGATGAACTTTCCACAGAGGAATTTACCTGCGCAGACATCGGACTACTGTGTGTTCTTTTTCTGTTGCATCTCATCCTCCCATTCGGAGAGCCTTTTGTTTATTATCACCTGGAAGTTCCAAATTAAAGGGAGTATTTTTCCTGAAACCGCCTCGCCTTTTTGCATTTGGGTCCTCACGCACCCGAAATCCTAACACAACCACTGTAACCTCAGGACTGTTCTTCCTAAGTACCACCAGCACGTAAGCTTTCCGACGAGGGAAAATAACATCCTGAACCAAGTCTACAGCAACGTGAAAGGTGCTTATAAGGCCATCCCAAGACCACATTTTGGAAGGGCTGACCACATCTCCATATTCCTGTATCCGACCTACAGACAACGTCTCAAGCAGGCTCCCCAAGTAAGTAAAGCTGTTAAAGAGAGCTTTTAGCTATCGGGCAGCTTTGGTAACTGTGGAACCAGTTACCAACCTGGGTCCAAGAGGCAGACACCACGTCTGCCTTTAAGATCAAACTTAAAACCTTCTGTTCACTAAAGCATACAGCTACCCTCAAACAAAGTGTGTAGGGCTGACAGCTCTAGTTTAATCAGTTTTCACAGTTACAGCTAGAATAGGCTCATCAGACTCTTATTCTTCAATTTTTAGCACAGCTATGCTGCTATAGGCCTACGCTGCCGGGGACAAACACATGATCCACTGAGCTGTTCCCCACTTCCTCAACACCAACCACTCCCTCACGTCCTCTCCACCTTTTCTTCTTTTTCTCCTCCTTTTATTTTCACCGGGATTATCTGGGTCCAGTCTTTATTGCCATTCTGTGTCTTCCCCCCTTCTCTCCCTCTCTCTCTCTCTTTCTCTCTCTCTTTGCAGGTCTTCAGTCTCCAGGCCTTCGTGCTGCACGGACCTTGGCCTATGGCAAACTCAGGGTCCGCTGTCGGCACCTGCCTATACTGTTCATCTCTTTATAACAACCTGCTATGCTGTATTATGTGTATATATGTCTGATATGTTTGTATTTCTATGATTGTATTTTGTGTGTATTTCTTTAGTTTTATGATTGTATCTGTTCTCCCTCTATCTCTCTTTATTCTCTCTGTCCTGTCTCCCTATTTTATTCCTCATTTACCCAGCCAACTTTCAGCAGGATGGTTCCCCCTTGTAAGCCTGGTCCTGCTCAAGGTTTCTTCCTGTTAAAAGGGAGTTTTTCCTTGCCACTGTGCTTACCTGGGGGTTCAGGCTCTGGGTTTCTACCTCTGTAAAGCACTTAGAGACAATTTTATTGTAAAAGGTGCTACATAAATTTTTTTGTGATTTTGATTTGAAAGTGTGGAATGAAGAAACTGACCTAGTGCTTCAGGACTGCTTCGGATGTACAAACTGGGATGTGTTTAGAACTGCAGCTATGAGTGAAGATACTGTAGATATAGAGGAATATGCTTCTGCAGTTACCAGCTACATCAACACATGCATAGAGTCTGTCACCACTACCAAGCACCTCAGAATATACCCAACCAAAAGCCCTGGATAAACTGTGATATGAGGACCAAATTACGGGCATGCTCATCTGCTTTTGTGTCAGGCACCGCTGAGGACTACAAAAAGGCCTTTTTGTAGGCCTTTTTGAGAGGCCAAGAGACAGTACAGGCAGAAGCTGGAGGGTTATTACTCCACCTCTAACCCTCGACGCATGTGGGAAGGACTCCAACACATCACGGATTATCGGCAGAGGAGAAGCGCAGTCACACCCAGCCAAGCCACACTGCCAGATGAACTGAATGAGTTCTACGCCCGCTTTGATGCCCAAAATCCTGACCAGCAGAGGAGGATGCTGAGCATGGAGCGCACACAGGACCCACCGCTCATGGTGACATCAACAGATGTGCGCAAGGTTCTGAGCAGAACAAATCCACGGAAAGCAGCCGGCCCAGACAACATCCCAGGCCGTGCACTCAGGGTTTGCTCATCAGAGCTAGCTGATGTATTCACAGACATCTTCAACCTGTCCTTTGCACAAGCCTCTGTCCCCACCTGCTTCAAGTCCACCATCATAGTGCCAGTCCCCAAGCGAAGCACTGTGACCTGCTTAAATGACTATTGCCCCATAGCACTCACTCCAATCACAATGAAGTGCTTTGAGAGGCTAGTCATGACCCACATCAAAAAATCCATCCCAGAAACCGTGGATCCCCTACAGTTTGCATATCGTCAGAACCGGTCCACTGATGATGCAGTCAATACCGCCATCCATATAGCCCTCACGCACTTAGAGGGCAAGGACACATATGTAAGAATGCTCTTCATCGACTACAGCTAAGCATTCAACAGTCATCCCTCACAAATTGACAGATAAACTCCTCACACTTGGTCTGACACCCTCTCTCTGCAACTGGGTGCTGAACTTTCTCACAGGCAGACCCCAGTCAGTCAGAGTCCACAACTGCACATCCAGTATTAGAACTGTAAGCACAGGGACACCCCAGGGCTGTGTGCTGAGCCCCCTGCTCTACACACTCTTCACTTATGACTGTGTCGCCTCCCAGAACAACACCAGCATAATTAGTTTGCGGACGATACTACAGAGCTGGTCATCGACCCAAGGAGAAGGAAGGAACTGCACACACCACTATTCATCAATGAGACAGAGGTGGAGAGGGTGAAAACCTTCAAATTTCAAGGCACTCACATCAGCGAGGATCTCACCTGGTCTCACAACACTCGACAGATTATCAAAAAGTCCCAACAGAGACTGTACTTCCTGAGGAGACTGAGGAAATTTGGCATGTCAGTCAAGATTCTCAGTAACTTCTACAGATGTACGATCGAGAGTGTCCTCACCACCTCCATCACAGTCTGGGACGCTGTACAGCACAAGACAGGAAGGCTCTCCAGCGTGTGATCAAGACTTCACAACGCATTTGTGGAACAGCCTTCCTCTCACTGCAGGACATTTACCACACCAGGGTTCTGCGGAGGACACCCAACCTCATTAGGGACAATACTCACCCACAACACAACCTGTTTACACTGCTACCATCAGGTAAACGCTACAGGAGCCTGAGGGCCAGGACTACGAGGTTGGCTAACAGCTTCTACCCACAAGCAATCAGAATTCTGAACAATTCCCTCACACACTGATCCCCTCCCCCTCACCTGTCACTTTAGAGCATGCATATATGCACCTTATAACTCCTGCACACCGCCTGCTGCTGTAATTACTGAATATTTTTGCACTGTTACATGCATATATATCTACTCCATCCGCACATAACACCTTCATAATGTGAAGATTGCCTTATTATTGTTTTTATTGCTTTTACTATTGTTTTTATATTCCCTTATTACTGTATTACTGTTTTTATTCCCTTATTATTGTTTTTACTGCCTTATTACTCTTTTGTTTTATTTTTATGCAAGTTTTCTCAGGGAAATGAACAGAGTAAGAATTTCATGTGTAGTGCAACTATGCATATGACAATAAAACTCTTGAATCTTGAATCACACCTGACACTTTTCTCCACCAGTTCCAATCTACCTGCACATGCTTCTTCACCTCTCCATTGCTCTGGACCTTAAGTACCTAAAATCCTCCACCTTCTTTATCTCTGCTCCCTGTAGCGTCACTCTTCCACTTGGGTCCCTCTCATTCACACACGTGTACTCCGTCTTGCTGCGACTGACCTCATTCCTCTCCTTTCCAGGGCAAACCTCCACCCCGCAAGCTTCTCCTCCACCTGTTCCCTGCTCTCACTACATATCACAATGTCATCTGCAATTTCAATTCAATTCAATTTTATTTATATAGCACCTTTTACAATAAAATTGTCTCTAAGTGCTTTACAGAGGTAGAAACCCAGAGACTGAACCCCCAGGTAAGCACAGTGGCAAGGAAAAACTCCCTTTTAACAGGACGAAACCTTGAGCAGGACCAGGCTTACAAGGGGGAACCATCCTGCTCAAAGTTGGCTGGGTAAAGGAGGAATAAAAGAGGGAGACAGGACAGAGAGAATAAAGAGAGAGAGAGAGAGAGGGAGAACAGATACAATCATAACAGAAGCATAGAAATACAAACAACATACAATCATAGAAATGCAAACATATCAGACATATATACACGTAATACAGCATAGCAGGTTGTTATAAAGAGATGAACAGTATAGGCAGGTGCCGACAGCGGACCCTGAGTTTGCCAGAGGCCGAGGTCCGTACAGCACGAAGGCCTGGAGACGGAAGACCTGCAAAAAGAGAGAGAGAGAGAAAGAGAGAGAGAGGGAGAGAAAGAGGGAGAGACACACAGAACGGCAAGGAAGACTGGACGCAGATAATCCCGGTGAAAATAAAAGGAGGAGAAAGAAGAAGAAAAGGAGGAAAGGACGTGAGGGAGTGGTTGGTGGTGAGGAAGTGGGGAACTGCTCAGTGGATCATTTGTTTGTCCCCAGCAGCGTAGGCCTATAGCAGCATAGCTGTGCTAAAAATTGAAGAATAAGAGTCTGATGAGCCTATTCTAGCAGTAGCTGTGAAAACTGACTGAACTAGATCTATCAGCCCTACACACTTTGTTTGAGGCTAGCTGTATGCTTTACTGAACAGAAAGGTTTTAGTTTGATCTTAAAGGCGGACGTGGTGTCTGCCTCTCAGACCCAGGTTGGTAACTGGTTCCACAGTAAAGCTGCGCGATAGCTAAAAGCTCGTCCTCCCAGTCTGCTTTGATGAATTCTAGGAACTACAAGTAAACCTGCACTCTGTGATCTGAGTGCAAACATCATAGTCCATTGAGATTCCTGTCTAACCTTGTCTGTCAGCCTGTCCATCACCATAGCGAACAAGAAGAGACTCAGAGCTGATCCCTGATGCAGTCCCACCTCCAGCACACCTCACCACTGTCTTACAGTCCTTGTACATGTCCTGCACTGCTCTAACATACTTCTCTGCCACTCCAGACTTCCTCATACAATGCCACAGTTCCTCTCTGGGCACCCTGTCATCAGCTTTCTCCAGATCTACAAAGACACAATGCAGCTCCCTCTGACCTTCCGTGTACTTCTCTGTCAGCATCCTCAAAGCAAATACTGCATCTGCGGTTCTCTTTTTTTGGCATGAAACCATACTGCTGCTCACAATTACTCACGTGTGCCCTTAGTCTAGCTTCAACTACTCTTTCCTATAACTTCATTGTATGGCTCATCAGCTTTATTCCTCTGTAGTTGCCACAACTCTGCACATCTCCTTTTGTTCTTAAAAATGGACCAAAAGGAGGAGCACACTTCTCCTCCATTCCTCAGGCATCTTCTCACTATCTAAAATCCTGTTAAACAACCCAGTCAGAAACTCTACTGCCACCTCTCCTAGACACTTCCATACCTCCACAGGTATATCATCAGGACCGAGTGCCTTTCCACTCTTCATTCTCTTCAATGCTCTCGTCACTTCTTCCTTACTAATCTTTGCTACTTCCTGGTCCACAACCTTCATCTCTTCTCCTCTTTGTTCTCTCTCATTTTCCTCGTTCATCATCTCTTCAAAGTACTCTTTCCATCTTCCCATCACACACTTCAATACACTTCCATCCCTATCCTTAATCACCCTGACCTGCTGCACATCCTTCCCATCTCTGTCTCTCTGCCTGGCCAACCTGTATAGATCAGTCTCTCCCTCCTTCCTGTCCACGCCTTGTTTGGCCTTTGCCACCTTTACTTTTACATTACGTTGCATCTCCCTGTACTTCTGTCTGCTCTCTTCAGTCCTCTCAGTGTCCCACTTCTTCTTAGCTAACCTTAGCTAACCTTTGGTATTTGTATAAAGGAGCGATTGATGGATTTTGGAGACTCAGTGTGGCTTCATGCATACTCAACCAACAGCAACCCTAAGATCATGGCTGCTTATTTCTTAGCAGAAGTTGAGAAGAGGATGGGGACAGCTGCCAGAGTCCGCGCACATCTGGGAACAGAAAATGTCACAATGGCAGAAAAGCAGAGATTTCTAGGATGGAGTACGGATCGTCAACAATAACTCTTATATTTCTGGCTCCAGTAGCCACAATCAGCGCATCGGGAACTGGTGGGGCTTGTTGAGAAGGCGTCATGCCCAGTCCTGGATGAAGCGTCTTCAGGAACTAAAGGACAACGACTGTTTCTCTAGAGACTTCTTGGACAAGCAGCTTCTGTTGTTTACTTGTCTAAACATCAGGTTTGTGATTAGCTTCCAGTTCCTGTCTTATTCAGCCCCTGCATGTATATCTCTCTCTGCTCTTGTGTCACACACACGCACGCAAACATATATTCTATTCTATTATTCAGAGTTGTACTGAAAGTCTGAGGTGTACAGGGTGAACAGGAATGGAGACAGCACAGTTCCCAACGGCGCTTCTACGTCACTCACCACCACATCAGACAGAGCAGCGCCAGGATGGACAAACTGCGGCCTGTCTGTCAGGTAGTCTGTAACCCAGGAGACCGTGGGTGAGTCAACCATCATCGTCTGCAGCTTCTCTCTCAGTAAAAGTGGCTGGATGGTGTTGAATGCACTGGAGAAATCAAAGAAGGTGACTCTCACTGTGCAGCCAGCACCATCCAGATGTGAGTGAGCCCTCTGCAGCAGGTAGATGACGGCATCCTCAACCCCCAAACGGGGCTGGTAAGCAAACTGCAGAGGGTCCAGAGAAGATCTTACCTGCGGACGAAGGTGGGCCAAGACGAGCCTCTCCAGAACCTTCATCACATGAGATGTGAGGGCTATTGGTCTGTAGTCTTTGGGGTCGCTGGGACCATGCTTCTTGGGCACAGGAACCAGACAGGAGGTCTTCCACAGTGTGGGCACCTTCTCCTGGGTCAGGCTCAGGTTGAAGAGGAGGCACAGGATAGTAGACAGCTGGTTGGCACAGGTCTTCAGTACCTTAGGGCTGATGCCGTCAGGGCCTGCAGCTTTGCCTTGATGGAGTCTCTCCAGCTGTCTCCTCACCTGGCCAGTAGTCACAGTCAGTAGGGGGGGTGGGTCCAGGGGGCTCAGGGTGGAGTGGGAGGGAGGGTAGAGGAGGAGGGTGGCTGGCTGTTTGGAGGCCAGAGTGTGAGGGGGAGGGGGACACAGCAAAGGGCTGTGAACTAAATCTGTTAAAGAAACAGTTCAGCTCATTTGCTCTGTCCGAACTGCTAACTGGCTGTCTGTCTTTCACATTGAAGGAAGATCAGACCAGACCAGACAGTATTCTAGGAATTATATTCTCCATTTGGTATTAATGGTATTTCTTCAGTAACATTTATACAACGTAGATATGTTGGGCTGATATGTTCTCCATGCATCTCCCATAGAATTCAACACAACTGGCACTAACATTTGGCACCGTAAAATGTTGGTATGATGTAATGACTCCTCCCTCATTTAAGTTCCTTCTCTGAAGTCAGGAAATACAATAAAAGCAGTGGCCTATTGGCAAAACCCATAACATGAAAAGCTGAAAACGTACTGTAAATGGCATCCAATTGTCAGGAACCAGTGTTGCCAGCCCTGTATCTTGCTTTATATTGCTATTTATTTTTTCCACTAGATGGTGCTGACGACTGTTGATGTCCAGCCGGTGAAGCACAGCTGCTGCCAATTTCCATCAACGCTGTATTTAAGACGCTGGCAGCAGGTCACTGGTGCTGGATCGTTGCAGTAATCTTTGGAGTGGTCGTGAACGTATATGTATTGGATACTTTTCCAGGGGTATGTGTGGAATCTTTCTCTAAGGACTTGTTGATTTGTATTTTAAGGAAATTGATGAAGACAGTAGCAGAGAGAACCGCAGAGAGCAGAACCTCTCGCACCAGCACAGGTGAGACAAAACTACAGTAATATACAATTGTCTCCCTCACCCTTCTGTGTTTGTCTTTAATGAGTTGATCATTTGTTGATAATTACCAGTGTAAATAAACTGAACCAGCACATATCAGAGTGAAGACCAAATTTGCATTTATTGTCATGTGAGACATTATGTAGTGCAATTTATGTAATCTCATACTAATCTAAGTAAAAAATTCTTTCTACAGCAAGAATGGAGTAAATGAGTTGTCATTTCTACATTACGTTGTGACTATTTGCTGTGTGAATAAAAAATAATCGTCTTTTATTTGTATATTACCCATGTAATAAAAAATTGAGACTGATGAGCTGGTTTTGAGAAAATGCAAATTATAGCAAACTTTTAACATTCTAGTGTTACTTTAACCTGATTTTTAGTCATCTCCTGTGCCTTTCCATGTAATTTTGTTTAAGATTATCTTGTTTTTTTATTTGTATGTATCATGTATGTGGTACTGCAGATAATTTTACTGGTGGTTGTCCAATTTATATTTTCTCCACTGCGTCCCGTGAGCTAAGTTCTGGTCCAGTTTCACTGTTACAGAAAGTCGTTCTAAGGTGCTGGAGAGAGTTGAAGGAGGCACCTTATGTCAAAAAAAAAAAAAGATTGACAGGTGGGCGGGGCTTAGGGAGGCTAAGGGAGGCTTTTTAAAAGTCAATTTTGAGTTTACCGATCGCGAGTTTCATCTCAACGGTCTGTTATCTGGTTCGCACAGGACACATTCCAACGGTCAACCGGAGTCATGCAGAATCCTGATACAGGGAGGGGTTTGTAAAAAAACTGATAAGCGCTCAAAAAATAAAGTTAAAACTCACACCTTCAAAATGAGAGAAATCTGCAAAACAAATAATTAAACAACCTCTTCTTTTACACACACACACACACACACACGTGTCTGCGGAGTATAAAATGTCCTCATGTTCAGCATGAGGACAACTACAAAAACTCACCCGAATCATCATCATCATGGCTTCTTCTTCTACAACCCCGCGAATTAGAAAAAGACTGACTCATGGGGAAGAAGGAGAAGAGACGGTTCTGCGTCTGATCCGTGAAACCCCAGTGTCGGTCTATGAAGAAGGCGCCTGTCCGGAGGCTCCCCGCAAGCGTGTGGTGTTTCTCAGCCGAACTCAGAAGCCGCCATCCGGCTCCCTGACGGAAAAGTGGAGTTTGGAGGGTTACGGTATGTCGGGATTTTTTGGCTACATTTTTCGTTCCTGTCAAAGCTGCAGCGAACGACTGTTGGTTCGAAAGCAACTGACGTTCGAATTCCCGCCCTGCCCCGCAGAGTAGCCACTCAGCGATCGAGCACCCGAGATCCCCCCGCCCCTCGCTCTCTCCCTCCCTCCCTCCCACAAGCGTGCACTCATGCGCACGCGCAGAACTTTGTGTCAAAAAAGTGATGAACGTCGCTCCTCCCCCCACACCCCTCCTCCTCTCTCCCACCCCTCCCCTCTCTCTCTCACCCTCACACCTTAGTACAAATAGAAGCGGGATTTTCAAACTTTTTCAAACTCAACATGAACTCCAAGAAACCCAGACGTGTGACCACCACGTATCTGTCACCGCTCCAGGAGGAAGAGACTCTGAAACCTTCCTCCCCGTCATCGAGCCAGGAGTCGTGGTGTGCTCCGGTCATCCCCGAGCTGAGCGGAGCTCCGAAAATTGCCTCGGACACCGATGATGA
The DNA here is from genome assembly GCA_015343265.1 of Pao palembangensis. NCBI lineage: Eukaryota > Metazoa > Chordata > Actinopteri > Tetraodontiformes > Tetraodontidae > Pao > Pao palembangensis. The sequence goes on along the minus strand of JABWDL010000294.1, from coordinate 14,778 downwards.
TGATGAAGAGATTTTACCTCCGATGCCTCCGCCTACCCCCGAGAAGGTGATCCCTCCAGACATCGATAAGATAGAGGACGCGATCGACGGGGGGCTGACTCAGATGCTGATCCACACGCTCAAGACCGGCCTGCTGCATCTGCTCGGGCTGACTATCAGGAAGCTCCGCGTCATGGATTGCTACGGGTGCGAGGTCAGTCACCCCAGTTAGAAGCAGCACGCCTGTCTGGACCATCTGGAGGAAGATTATTACGAAACCAATTTTTACAAAGTGGTTAAAACCCTCTGCACGCCTACCTTCATACCGGCTATTCAACGGCTGCTGCGTCATCGACGAATCTACATTGAAGACGCGAGGGTCAGAGCCATCGTGGAGAAGGTGCTTTTTCAGCTGAGAGAGGACAAAAACATCCTGGAAACCATCGACGGTGCTTACTCGGACGCCTACTGGAAAAGATATCTGAAACCCATGACGGAGGTCTGGGAGGGTAAAATTTGATTCGCCGGATCAGACGATTGTTCCGTCTCGTATTTTTCTTTATACTATCATATATTCGTGTGTGTCATATATATATATATATCATGTTTTTATTATCATATATTCATATGTATGTATCATGTTTTTACTATGTAATCATTTGTATGTATCATGTTTTTACTATATAATCATCTGTGTGTATCATGTTTTTATAGAAAAAAAAATAATAAAAAAAATAAATTTCTGTATTATACTCACCCCAACCCCTGTGTGTTTCTGTACATCATTTCCTTCTTAATCACGCACCAATAAAGAAAAGTTTTCACTCGCGTCTGAACCTTCCAACACTATGAACCATGCCATGAGTAAAATCTACTATGACCCGGCTCGCCCCGGAAGTTTTGGCGGAGTCGGGGGGTTGCAGAGAGCCTTGAAAGATGAGGGATATGACAAAATAAACGCGGACAAAGTTAGACGGTTTTTATCGCGACAAGACGCTTATACTCTCCACAAACCCGCTCGCGTTCATTTCAGAAGAAATAGAGTGTTTGTTCAAAGACCTTTAAACCAATTTCAAGTGGATCTGTGCGACATGCAGGCCCTAGCTCAGCACAACGACGGGTATCATTACTTGCTGACGGTAATTGACGTGTTTTCTAAAAAGGCTTTTGCGCGGTGTCTAAAGAGAAAAACAGTTCGAGTGGTTCGAGCGTTCGAATCCATTTTTAAAGAAAGCGGAACGCCCCTCAAACTACAGACGGACGTGGGCAAAGAATTTCTAGTGAGATGGAAAAACTGGCCTGAAAAATTCAACAGCTGGGTGGATGCAGAGACCGTCTGCGACATAAAACAGTCTTTACCTAATTGACCCGTTTACGTCGTTATTGCCTCAATATGAGAAAACTTTGCAAAACATTGCAGCATGCGCTGTTGCATAAAACGCGCTGCATCGCGGGAAACAAACTCCCTTCAGGACTTCATATCCCAGAATGCACCGCTCCGCCTCCCAGCATCCATCTCCCATCATGCAACGCCCGGAAAAAAAAAAAATTATAACGCGAACCGTCGCACATTAGCCATAGATTATAACGCTTTATCCGTCAAACATCATGGATCGTGCGTCTAGCGAGGGTTTCTACCTCACTCTGCCCTCCAACACGAGTCCTAAAGTGTTTAAAAATAATAAGAGCTCGCATTTTAAAGTGGATCTGCCGCAGCACATTGATTTAGAAGGCCGCTGGGAGGTCACTCTTTGCGAGATCTCTTACCCGCACACCTGGCAAAACATGCCCAGCCAATACAGCTACTACGAATGGAGATCCAAAGCTAAAGAGGGAAAAGCCGACGGTGAAAGCAAGGTCCACGTACAGTTCTTTTTGGACGGTTATTATTCTACCGTGGAAGAATTTTTAAACGAGCTCAACTTTTCGATGGCTACCTTCAAGTCCGACGTTCATGTAACCTACCACCCCGCCGACAAGAAAGTCCATTTCACAGCCGGAGAGAATTATCATTTACGTTTCCCTGCGCCCGTAGTGCACATTTTAGGCGTGGAACCCCACAAATGGTACAAATTTGGCAAAAATTGGAACGGTAAGGCACCTTACCTCGCCGACATCAAAGCCGGATTCTACCACCTGTTTTGGTACAGCGATGTGGTACAACCCCAGCTGGTAGGCGACGTATTCGCGCCTCTCTTGAGAACCGTGAGCGTAAGAGGAACCTACGGTGACATCATCACGCAGACGTTTAACCCCGCCCAGTATTTACCCGCGTCAAAAAAACATATTGAAAACATCTGCGTAGAGGTCAAAACGGATCAGAACAAGTTTGTCGATTTTACTTTCGGTAAGACCGTAGTTCAGCTCCATTTTAGACCCTGCAAAAATCAAAAATAAACCATGCAAGATTCTCAAAGATTTGTGAGTTATTATGAGAGCCAAGTGGGGGGCGCTCTGCCAGGTTTTAGCGGAGCCCCCGTCATGTATGGGCGGGGGATCGGATCCTTATTTTCAAGATTGTTCCGTTTCGTCTCTCCGCTGGTGAAAAAAGGTTTCGCTCTAGCCAAACCGCATCTTAGGTCAGCGGCAAAAAATATAGCCTTTGACGTGATGAGTCACGCAGCCGGAAAAATGTTTTTAAACAAAAAGGATGAGGGGGTGCAAGAGGGATCGGGCGGGATCATGGTTCTATCTAAAAGGCCGCGAAAAAGGCCCCCGGGTCAGCGGCTCTCAAAGGGTGAAAAACGCGCCCGAAAGGAGAAGAATAAATCATTCCAGAGAACCCGTCGCAGGAGAAAGGTCGCATCCGAGGCTTCCCGCGATATATTTTAAACAAAACAAAACAGAAAGATGGCTCTTTTACACAAAAAATCAGCAGAATGCACTCTGGGCAAACTGGACCTGTTTTCCGCTCCTATGACTCAAATGTCGATCGAAGAGAAATTGTACACAGAAGTTCTACCTTTGTCCGCCATCACCGATGGCGGGCCCATAGAATTTTTCATCCCCGGCGAGGGGGAAAGATATCTGGATTTAAACGATACTTTACTTCACCTGCGAATTAAAGTTACCAACGCCGACGGAACAAACATCCCCCGAACGCGTCTGTGGGAGATCGCCTCATTTCTCAGTCTAGCGCCACCCATCCCTACAGGGCCATCATAGAGACGCTGCTCAACTATTCGGAAGACGCTCTGAAAAGTCAGTTCAGCGCCGGATTATTTTACAAAGACACCCCCGGCTCTGTAGATTTTTTAGTCATCAACGACGGACCCAACCGGGGTCTGATGAAGAGGGCGAGTTTCCTGACGGGCTCCAGAGAGGTGCACCTGCTAGGCCCCATTCACGCGGACATTTTCTTTAGCGAGAGGCTCTTGCGCAATTCTGTGGACATGAGGATTAAATTGACCCGCGCCAGCCTTCTGCCTCACGTGCGCGGGTGACAGCAATTTTCGTCTGAAAGTTACCGAAGCCTCTCTATTTATCAAAAAAGTGGCCGTGTCTCCCGCCGTGCGTCTCGGGCACGCTGCGGCGCTGCTCCGCGGGAACGCGCTTTACCCGCTGTCTCGGGTGAATCTCAAGACTTACTCCTTACCTGAAAATTCCAGAGTTTGTACCCAAGAAAATTTATTTTTGGGAACCATGCCCAAATACATCATTTTAGGTATGGTAAATCACGAAGCCTTCAACGGAAGACGCGATCTGTCGCCGTTCAACTTCCGGCATTATGACGTGGAATATCTGGCTCTGTGTCAAGACGGAAGACAAATACTCGCGAAACCTTTCCAGCCGCAATTTAACCAGAGAAATTGCATCAGAGAGTATTACAACCTTTTCCTAGCCACGGGAAGACATCTGAAAGACCAGCCTCTGAGCATCAGCAGAGAGGATTTCGATCAGGGATATTCGCTATTTGTGTTTAACTTAAATCCGGGAGAAGACGTGGAGGCGCTCTCTCCCGTTTCCAGCGGTTCTCTACGGCTGGAGATGAGATTCAGGCAACCCCTACCAGACACGGTCACGCTCATCGTATACGCCTGCTATGACTCTATTTTGGAAATTGATTCTAAACGTCAGGTTCTGGTGGACTATTACTAAAGAATGAACAATTTTCAATTGGAGAAGCTCCTGCAAAGGATGACGGGAAATGTATTTCGAGGCGTATGGGCCTGCGACCACCTCCCCCTGCTGACCCGACGGTTCCCCCTACCGTCCTACTTTGTAGTCAACACTCACGCGTCAGACAGGCCCGGAGAACACTGGCTGGCTCTGACTCTGGAAAAGGACGGGACGGCTACTTTTTTCGACTCTTACGGATTTCCGCCAAATTTTGACTATTATGACCCGACCATCCTGCAGTTTTTGGGAGACCGCGCGGATAAAATACTCTATCATAACCGGCAGCTTCAACACCCGTTATCAACCGCCTGCGGGCATCACTGCGTTTATTATTTGTATCATTGCGCCTGCGGTATGTCTTTTCAGCAGGTGTTGTCTTTATACGGCGAGGACGCGGTCAGAAATGACCTCGAAGCAACCGCTCTGGTAAAAAGATTTAGCTGTACGCTTAAAAGCTGCGAAAATACATTTTGTCATCACACCGCCTGCTCTATGGAAACCTTTCTGAAACGTAGTTAGAGAAAAAAAAAAAAAAAAAAAAAACAGCAATATTTTTCTTTTTGGCTTTTTCTTCTTCTTCTCTTCTTCTTCTTCTTCAGCTCTTTCTACCGATTTCAGACGATCGTATTGCTGGCGCACTACGGGGTTACGAATGGTGGATACGGGAATATTTATATTTGTCAGAGTAGGTAAAAATTTTCGCCAGCCCGTAGGTTCCGGCGCATTCCTGTTCCGCAGCATAGCGTGCTTTATTAGATCCATCATGTGCGAGCCTTTCACCCGTTCCCCGCGATGGATAAACTCTCCTTTAGAAGACCAACTTTTCTCATTCTCCAAAATCTTTTTTATAATGTATTCCGCATTTTTCCGGTCACGCTGCGAAAGGATCTTTAGCGTCTCTGACATTGTAGCATCCTCATCCGCATCTTTCATCCCAACAGGTGCGGCGCTCCCCGCCCCCTTTTCCTTCCCCTCCTCCTCCTCATTCTGGGTAGGCTGCATTTGCAACTTTACCGTGATTCTTTTCTCTTCTTTTTGATCTTGTTTCACGAGGTTGAGATATCTCTGCAGCAGCGTATTATATTTTTTAATCTTCTCATAGGGATTCAAATCAGTCTCGTCCAAAATAGCTCTCATTTTTGCATCCAAATCATCTTCCGCCGATTGTCTGATGGTTTGCTCCGGACGGGTTAAACGGTTTAATTGATGCGGGGAGAGGAGAATCATTTTCTGGGCGTTTTTCATTTCTCACCTTTTCTGAATGGTGTCTCCGATCAGCCCGCCTATAATCGGGATAACGGTGGAGAGGAGGAGCTGTCACAGCTGCTGCTCTGCTCTGCTTCAGCTCTCACCCTCCCCTCCCTGTCACACTTGTCCCACACTCCCGGCACACCTGATTTATGTTACTGACGAGCAGCACCTGCTGCTTGTCAATAATCAAGGCAATCGCATAAAAAGGCAGCTCTGTAACAACCCAGTTGTCGGATCGTTGCTCACTTTCCTGCACACTTCTGAATTGTTCAGATCGCTTGTTTTTTGATATACCTATTTATTCTGAGATCACCCGATTCTTGTTTTTGTTCGCTTGGAAATAAATCCGATACCTAGCACAGCAGTTGTGTCGCTCTTGGGTCCCTTCCTGCAAATCGCTTGACAGAACGATCCGACCACGATGGACCCAGCGCACAAATTTCCGCCCTCGGATTGGCTGGACCGGCTCGGGCTAAGATTTCGACAGACGGAAGCGCAGATGGAGGCCGTGATCGGGCGGTTCGGGCAAGCCGCTCTTACCTTCAAGCAGGGGCTGCAGGTGTGGTCCCGCGGGTCTGACGGGCAGTCGGCTCTGCCATCCTGGACAGAGAGCGGCTGGTGCCGGGCGCCACCGCTATCACGATCACCGCCACGGCTACCAGCATTCAAGCCGCCTCCTGCGTTTGTTCCGGCACCAGCGGTGGCGGAATCCAGAGCTCAGCCCCGGAGGGAGGAAGGCGGTTGGGATTGTGACGTCTGCCTGGAGAGGAACAGTGCATTGGCAGGTAAATGTTTTGCCTGTCAGACGCCAGTTCCGAGAGCGGTGCCGGCTCGGTCTCCCGCTCAGTCGCCGGCTCCGTCTCCCGCTCAGTCGCCGGCTCCGTCTCCCGCTCAAGCTACGAAGCCAGTCCCCACTCCAGCGTCCACACCGGCCATGTCAATCCCCGGTCCTGTGCCAGTCGCGATCATTTCCACTCCTGACCTAGTTACGAGCCCTCCCACAGCTGCCGGGGTTGCGGCTCTACCAGCGACGTCGGCACTAGCCCCAAGGCTCAGCTCGAAGGGTTTTCCGGCACCTCCAGAGAGGGAGGGTCGGGTTTTGGACTGCCCTAAGGAGCCACAACGAGGGAAGGCTCCGTCCCGCGGCATTCCGCAGGTTCGTGGGCAGAGAGGCCCAACGCAGCCCGCAGTCAGGCACCAGGCCAGAGCTGGCCCAACGCCGACGCCTCCAGTCAGAGGGCGGCGCCGCCGATGCCTCCAATTCAGAGAGCAGCACCGCTGCCGGCTGTGTCTCCTCCGGCGCCGACGACCCCGCCAGCTCCGCCTCTGTCCCCTGGGTCGACGTCTCCGCCGGTTCCGCATCCGTCTCCAGTGCCGATGATCCCGCCGGCTCTGTCTCCATCCTCAGCGTCAACTCCGTCTCTGACTCCAACACCGGCCGGGCTCCTAGCTCCGACGCCCGCGCCGGCTCCCTCGCCGCCTCCAGTTCCCAGAGGAGCGGCAGCGCCGCCGCCTCCAGTGCCCAGAGGAGGAGCAGCGCCGCCACCTCCAGTGCCCAGAGGAGGAGCAGTGCCGGCGCCGCCTCCAGTTCCCAGAGGAGGAGCAGCGCCGCCGCCTCCAGTGCCCAGAGGAGGAGCAGCGCCAGCGCCGCCGCCTCCAGTGCCCAGAGGAGGAGCAGCGCCGTTGCCTCCAGTTCCCAGAGCCTCAGCAGCCGCGTCGCCGCCTCCAGTTCCCAGAGCGGCAGTGCCGCCGCAGCAGCGCCGCCTCCAGTTCCGAGAGCAGCAGCAGCAGCCGCCTCTAGCTCCGTCCCTTTCGCCGTCCCTGGCTCCGCTGCCGGCTCCGTTGCCGTCCCTTGCGCCGGCTCCATCCTTTGCTCCGCCACCGGCTCCGTCCCTTGCTCCCTCGCCGGCTCCGTCCCTTGCTCCGACGCCGGCTCCGTCGCCTGCTCCTTCGCCGTTCCTGACCCTGGCTCCGTCGCCGTCCCTTGCGCCAGCTCCGTCCCTGGCCCCTTCGCCGGCTCCGTCCCTGGCCCCTTCGCCGGCTCCGTCCCTTGCTCCGCCGCCGGCTCTTTCGCCTGATTCCTCGCCGGCTCCTTCGCCTGGTCCCTCACCGGCCCTGTCCCTTGCCCTATCCCTTGCTCTATCCCTTGCCCTGTCCTTTGACCCGGCCCCGACTCTGTTGCTGACGTCGTCCCCGTCGCCGGCTCTGACTTCGTCGCCGGCTCCGTCCCCTGTTCCCTCGCCGGCTCCATCCCCTGTTCCCTCGCCGGCTCCGTCCCCGGCAGTCCAGTCTCCGGTCCCTGCAGCTAACACCATGATCCCGGCAGCAAGGCCACTGACCACCGCCAGGCCAGAGGTGGTCCCTCCGTCCGACACCCCTCCTCCCGCCCTGGAAGTTGTGTTTGGGGAGCCGGGAGGGAGGGGGCCCTCCAGTCACCCTGTTTGTTTTCTACTCTGTTGGGACGTCAGGAGCCGTCCCTTGAGGGGGGGGGGTTCTGTCACAGCTGCTACTCTGCTCTGCTTCAGCTCTCACCCTCCCCTCCCTGTCACACTTGTCCCACACTCCCGGCACACCTGATTCATGTTACAATAATCAAGGCAATCGCATAAAAAGGCAGCTCTGGAAGAACCCAGTTGTCGGATCGTTGCTCACTTTCCTGCACACTTCTGAATTGTTCAGATCGCTTGTTTTTTGATATACCTGTTTATCCTGAGATCACCTGATTCTTGTTTTTGTTCGCTTGGAAATAAATCCGATACCTAGCACAGCAGTTGTGTCGCTCTTGGGTCCCTTCCTGCAAATCGCCTGACAGGAGCGGTAGAAATCCTCCCGTTTGCTTCACCAGAGTCTGATGCTTGCGCTTCAACCTGGTTCTTTTATCGATCAGAGATCTAATGATTTTCTTTCGACTCTTTAACTTTTTGTATTGAGAGGATGACAGGGGAACGTTCCCCTTCAAAACATTTAAAGCAATCTCGCACAAAGCTTGGATAAAGTCTGGAGAGCCGTGCGTTAGAATGTCTGCGTTTTTGAGGCGTAGCGTAGTACAGAGCTCGTATTAAAGGAGCGTTTCTTTTGATTCGTGCCGACATTCTTTTTTTTTTTAATTGAAATCAATCAATAAATTTGAATTATTGATTTGTCTTGGGAAGGTAAACCAACGGCAGCTGTCCGGCGAGCACTCCGGATCTCAGCCTGTAGGGTTCTGGACAGGAAGGTGTCAGGTCGACCAATAAGTACCCGTGAGGCTCCGCCGCGGCGTCTTCGAAGCTCTCCATAAAGAATGCCTATTTTCTCGGAAACATTTGCTGAGCCAAAATATTCATTTGTAACTTGTCTCGCGGGTTTTTAAACAGGATCAAATAGGTGCTGTTTAGTACGATGGCGCGGCTGTATTTACCTTGCTGAAATAGATTTTGAGTCAGCATCATTACGCTCATATTTTTATGATGCCTGTACTGCGTAAAAATCTTGACCACTTCGGGATGATTAGAAGCTTGAAAAATAACATCGTCCAAAATCACCAGATGAGTTTGTTCCGGCGGAAACAGGCTTTCATCTTCAAAAGAATCAGGAAGTCCTTTGATAAATTTTATGTTTTTATTCATCTTCAACAGTTCTTCGTACAGGGGTTGAAAAGAAGTATAAACCCAAACGATGTTGTCGGGTCTAGAATCCAAAACATGTTTGCAACGTTCCAAAACACTTTTCACAAAATAGGTTTTCCCGCATCCGCTCGGACCTACAATCAGGCATGAAAATGGAGAGGCCAGTCTAGGGTTAAATACAGTTTCCATATTTTCAAACAAAAGAGAAAAAAAACAAAACAAATAACTTCTGATGATAAGAAAAACAATCAAAAACCAAAAGGTAGAGTTGTGCCGTCGGGGAAAAGGCGTCTCTTGTCGTACACGACCTGAAAAGATTTCTGAAATGAAGAGTTTTTCAAATGAAACCCGTTTTTGTTACGGACAATGTTGTGATGAGGCGTGGTAATCAGCTCCGTCTTACCCTCCAGGTACCCCTCCACCAACTCTTTCACGCTGTCAAAATTGACTTTCTCACCACTCTCCTGCGTCAGCGTGATTCCTTTGGCCCTCACCACGGTTTTCTTTCCCTGCCGCGTCTGATAGGCGTAGGATTTTGGACCTGCGGAAGCAAACTCTTGAATCGTGTCACCTTCCAATTCATCCGTCAGCTGACCTAAATATTCCCCAGTTTCCAAAGGAGTCTCCCCCTCCCCCACCGTGTAGATCAGGCTGTCGGTGTCTGTGTACAAAACTCTCCTCCCCAGCTTTTCCAGATAGTCGTACATTTTCAGGCGTGCGTAGGCTGTTGTGAATGCTGCGATAAAGACGTTGTTGACCTTGCTGGGGGGCACCATGCAGCCCTTGCTGTGGTTCCACTGCACCATCGCAATTTCGTCGCTCAGAAAGCTAAAGTAATTGACGTCAAACTTTCCTGAAAACATAAAGTCAAAAAATTGCTCCTCGTCACGCACCAGGGTGGTCTGAAGGCGACTGTTTCTCTCCGCAAACTTGCCCCAGAGGCTGTTGAGACAGAGTTTTGCAATCTGTCTCTTGGCGGGGTTCGCTTTGATGTTGGCCTTCTCCAGCAGAATGCCTTGTTTCTCGCGGTACTCTTTAATGTACCTGTCGAGCTCTTCCTCGCCCGTCACCCATCCGGGGAGGGCTGAAGTTTCCTGTTTGACTTTCATAAAAGTGTGCATGTAGGCTTTGAACAGAGCGTCGCTACGCTCGTCAAAATGCCACACCTCTGTAATTTCTCCAATTCTGTAACCCAGTTGGAGCGCCCTCTTCAGCTCTTCCATCACCCAGACACCCGTGAGAGCTCTGGCATCGTCATCGTGCTCGCACGCCCCCTGCTGGTTGTTATTCTTGGCGCATGTGCGACAGAGTGTGAACACCAGCTTACCTTTAGAGGTTTTGTAGGGCAGCGGCGGGATGTAGAGACCTCGAGGGGGGTGTACGACCGCTCTGATCAGCCCAAAGTAGTTTTCAGGGTCGTCAAAGTCCTTGTGGATGATGACGGGGTGACCTATCAGATAAGCGTATGTACGCGTACGGATACAGAGAGGTAACGTCCGCGTAAAGCACCCGCTCTTCATCTCCGGCCGTGTGTCTCAATTTATAGGCGCAGACTCTCCCTCCGTGAAGACCCTCGCGAGGGACGAGAGGTTTGGGAAAACGGCGGGCTCTGAGAAATTCTTTCACCTCAGGATCCGTCCGTTTCAGCTCTTTCCACTCGTGCTCCCAGATAGTGCAGACTCGCACCTCGTAAACAGACTTTAACGTCCGGATTCTCTCTTTGCCGGCGTTGTGCAGCTCCTCGTAAGGAGTCTTTGTCAGGGGGCAAATTGCTGAGGGCTCAAAACACTTAGGACAGCCGTGATAATAACAACCCAGAAACTCCCACACGTGCCCCACACCATTTATCTCTGCAAATCCGTCTACATAGTACTTGCCGATCCGTCTCTCCCCGCCGTTGACGGCGTGCTGAATGTCAATTTCCCTGGTGTAAGAGATCCACTCCAGCCACTGGATGCAGGCGTGAGAGTATTTTTTGCACTGGCGTCTGTAGTCATCGGGCGCTGGAATGGCTATTGTGTTAGGAGGGAGAAAGTTTGAGACATACACTTTCATGCAGGCGGATGCTATGGTGATGCGACTGAAAAGGTCGACGCTCGTCAGATGCAGAAACTCTTCTCTGAATTTGACGCATCCCGTCAAAAGAATATCAACGTCGGTTTTGCAGTAATGGATGGCCTGATTCTTAAAGTCAAAGACCCCCTTGCTCGCGTCCCCGTACCAAGCGTCAAACCTGTCAACTTCCCCGCTTGACATGCGTTCTACGCCGTAATCTTCGCGGGGTGGGTAAGGTCCTACGTAGTCCAGATGCTCCTCTGAGCTGAAACGGTGAGAAAAATACCCCTTGGATTGATCTTCAAACCCTAAAGCTTTAGGCATAGCGCCGAGACGCATACTGAGGAAGGACAGAGAGTCGATGAATTTTAGACGGAAATCAACATCTTCGAAGCAGAGAGCTTTACTCCCCTGCATAATGATAGAGGGGTTTATCCCCAGCTGTACCATCCCCTCCAGGATCAGGTAGCCGTCAAACCCTCTGGAATTATGCGCTATGAAAATAGAATCCTGGAAACGAGGCCTCCTGAAATGAATGATAAAAAGTTTAACGCAGTCTAACCCGAAAGCCTTCCATTCTACCCCCGCCAGGGTCTTGGTGCACACCCAGGAAAGGCACGTTCGTCAACAAAGGTTTCAAAATCAAAAAAAAAACAGCTTCCGCGTGTGCTCCTGCTCGAGGGGGAGAGTTTGTATGTAGCATCGGTGATCCTCGGCGTCTGGATCAGAGGGCAGTTTTAGCCCGCAAATCTTACATTTTGCAGCAGGACACTTGTGCCCGTCGATGCCCATAGCCTGAGGAATTTCATACTGCAGATTGCATTTAGCACATTTCTTTCGCAGGTCGCAAATGCTGAGGGGCCGCCCCTGCCTGACCTGTTTTTCTCTGTGTTTAGCCAGACACCACCGGGACCGACACCATCTGTTGCAATCCGGGCACAGGATCACATTCTTTTCAATCTTTGTGCAGTCCGGATGGGTACAGACTGGGCAGTGACCCGTACAGGTGTGCTTTTCGGGTTTCATGTAACCTGTGTAGCAGTGATGACACATGTAGGTTTTACCCAAAAACCCGCTGACGTTTTTGACTCCGTAATAATGCCCCTCGGATAAAAACAGATAGAGGGGGTTATCAGATTTTGGTGAATTTGTCTCAAATCGCGAGAGAGGACGGTTTTTATCCCCTCTGTACAACACCACGATTTTTCAACTCACCGCTTCTTCAAATTTACGCACGTGGGAGAAGTCTACGGGCGACCGAACGCTGTATTCGTCTGGCCAGCTGTAAGATCCTGTCGTCTGTGAGCCCCGGATTGATCAGGCTGGCGAGGCTGGTGGCAAAACAGAGCTGATTATCAGTGTTGAGAGGGACGTAAAGAAACCGGGCTTTCTTTCTGACAATTTCCTCATTGAGCAAGGTTTCCAGCTTTCTCCTCACACCTCCTCTATTATTTTGCACAATCTGCACGACAATTTCTAGCCCTTCGCTGTCCATAACGCCGGCGTTAGATTGTACCAATTGATCCAGCAGAGTCTGAAACGCCGTCCTGACGGCTTCTTCGTTATTTTGATAGGTGAGGGCCATGTGCTGTCTGACATTTTCACCCGTCAGCTCCAACTGAATTAGATCGCCGGGGCTAACCTCTGAGATAGCTCTGCTTAAGACATTTTCAATGTTTGACATGACGAGGCGATAAAATGTAGCATAGTCCATAACAATTTCGGGGAAACTCAAAAAACTCCTCAGCTCTATATTATGAAATCGGTCCCGCTGAAAGCGTCTAACATCTACCCCACCCCCAACTTGCGGTGTGTGCTCCCCCTCCACCCGATCGTCATTAGCTGTTGCCGCATTCAAATTGCTCAATGCATCGTTTGATGGTTGGAAAAAGTCTACGGGTTCGTGCGAATTTAGATTATTCAGAGCCTGATTGAGCGGGTAAAAATAGTCGTCGTTGTTTGAAGCTGTTTCGGTCTCCTGTGAGACGAGACGGTTCAGGGCTTGATTAAGAGAATAAAAATAATCATTTTCACTTACTCCCGAGTCGGCGTTGGGGGTTTCTTGAATTAATTCGCGAAGAAAGCACTCCTCTATTTTCAGAATTAAAACAAAACAAGACAAAAACAAAACAAAATAAAATAAAGAAAAAAAAAAAGAGCTACTTCAACGCTTCTTTAACGAGATCAAACAGGCCCAGAAGACATTGCAGCTTATTTGAGTCCAATTTCTGCTTGCGACGCACTTCCGGGCTCGCGCTTCTTTTTCTTCTTCCTGTTCCGTCGCTCCCGACACGCCCTGGTTTAAGAACGGTAAAAGGAAAAAAAAAATAAATAAATTACACTCCACACCCGTTGGTGGCGCTAATGCATCTTACGCGTGAATGAATGAAATCCCCGCCCCCGGAAACACGTGTGCTCCCTCCCACCACTTCCCTTTCAGGCGCCAAATTTCATTTGGGTCCCCGGCAGAGCTATTGTGAGGATCTCCGTAATAATACAAACAATTAACTCACCCGGGGTTCGCGAAGTGTCTTCGCGGCCTTCTCCTTCTTTTTCTTCGGTCGGGTGAGTTTGAGATTCGGCGCTATTTTCGGTGTGGGACCAGCGGATCGTCTTCTCCGCTATAGTCACCGTCGCTTCCGCAGCTGGAGGGCCCGACTCTACCGCGCGGCCTTCGGAGCCTGGTTCTCCCGCTAGCGTCGATGTGGAATCGGCCTCCTCATCCTCCTCCTCCGACTCTTTGCCTGAATCCGCCGACTCCGAAATGCCTTGTTCAGAAAACGAAATGACGGTACGTCATCGGTAACGTATCGCGTCATTTCCTGTTTCTGCTCCGTCCTACTCGTTCACTTCTCCTGTTGTTTGCTACGGTGGATTTACTGTTGTTAATCATTTGTTGCTTTTTGTTTATCCTGTTTAGTAGTACACAAGCACCTTGGTGAAAGTTTAGTAACCGCACGATCTTTTGGGTTCTATACTTTGCTCTCTGTCTATTTCGTTCCGCGCAGCTGCGCTCACTGCTAGCATGGCTAACCTCGCTTCTTCCACCGTTTCTCCTCCGGTGTTCTGCAAAGTGTGTGAAATGTTTAGTTACTCCTCTGCCTCCCTTACTGAGAGTCAAGCGTGTAGAAAGTGTAGCTTATTTATAGCTCTAGAGGCGAGGCTTAGCGAGCTTGAGGCGAGACTCCGCACACAAGATAGCAACGTATCCCCTGTAGCTAGCCAGCACCAATTAGCCTGTGCGGACCAGCCCAGTTCAGCTACTGTTAGCTGTTCCCCCGCAGCCCCCGAGCAGCCGGGTAGTCAGGGTGGTTGGGTGGCGGTTCGAAGGAAGCGTAGTCTGAAACAAAGGCCCGTGGTTCACCACCAACCGCTTCATGTCGCAAACCGCTTTTCCCCACTCAGTGACGCACCCACTGAGAAACCGACCCTGGTTATTGGCGACTCTATTCTTCGCTACGTGAAGCCGACACCAGAGACCATAGTTAAATGTATCCCGGGGGCCAGAGCGGGCGACATAGAGGGAAACTTAAAGCAGCTGGTGAAAGATAAGCGCAAATACAGCAAAATTATCATTCACGTCGGCGTTAACGACGCCCGGCTGCGCCAGTCGGAGATTACTAAAGTTAATATGGAGTCGGTGTGTAACTTCGCCAAAACGATGTCGAACTCCGTAGCGTTCTCTGGTCCCCTCCCGAATCTGGCCAGTGATGACATGTTTAGCCGCATGTCATCGCTCCGTCGCTGGTTGTCGCGGTGGTGTCCA
>JABWDL010000293.1:0-18640 GCA_015343265.1 Pao palembangensis | reverse complement strand
CTGCCACAAAGACAGATACAGGAAATCTTTCCTGCCCAGTGCAATAACCCTGTTCAATAAGTCTGTCCGATGGAGACTCACAGCCCTGGTGCTGTGATGTGCTCCAGTAGTACTTTCATGTGGCACATTGTCATAATTATTTATTGCATTGTATATGTTGTAAATATGTTAATACTAGCGAGGCTGCTGGGACAAGTCAATTTCCCATGTCTGGGATTAATAAAGTATTTCTATTCTATTCTATTCTATTCTATAGATCAGAAATCAAACGTGATCGTTACTAAACAGACACCTTCAAAAATAATACGTGTTCAGGAAATCTGTGCTTTGTAGCTGTTTTTAGGTAACTACTTATTATAATTGTTAAACGTGTGTGTCATGTATTTGTGCTGTTGTTGACCTGTGCTGCTGTCTTGGCCAGGACTCCCTTGAAAAAGTGAGTGTTAATCTCAGTGGGACTTACCTGGTTAAATAAAGGTTAAATTAAAAAAAAAAATTAAAAAAGGAGATCAAAATCCAACCAAAATGAAGAGATCTGCTGGTGGTGATGTTCCAGCATCACCACACATCATGATCGTTAGACTTTAACCAGAAAAGCAGAACTAAAGATCAGGAATGTAAACATTGTTAGCCTCTCTGTTTGGGCTGCATTACTATTGAATATATAAATCATCCAAAGCTGATCTAACCTGATTTCTTACTATTGAGCGATATTGCTCTTTGCGCCTCTCTTCTCTCTTCTCTTATACAAACTTTTCCTCGCGTCCACCTGCTGCTTCTGGACCCAGGGGGGTTGGGACCAGGCTGCTCTCCTCATGGTGCCTCTCCAGCTCCTGGCTGGCTCACCATAGTTGTTCCCCCCCGACCTTAGCAGGCTGCCACAGCTGCGAGGTGGAAGAATCAGCTGATTCCTGCAGCTGCTCCAGCGAAGCAACATCTAAGGTTGGAAACGCCGACCTGAACGGGTCACTGTCCTCCGGGGACAAAGAAGGAGGGACTCCCCATCATCTCTGGTGATGGGAGAAAGTGTGAGGTATCCTGGTATGTCCAGGCTCGCTCCGACAGCATCCTCAGCTGCTGCAGGCAGTGCAGCAGGGCCTCCCACTGGGGCCTCCAGGACCCTGGTTTACCTGCTCCGCTGATCCCCTCTCAGCATCTGGTGCTGCCAGATGGCCAACAGCAGGGCCTCATAGCTCCAAGCTCCTCTGTGCTCAGTCTCCATGAATCTCTCCTGGTCTTTGGCTCCCACCCACACTCTGGTGGCGTCCTGCAGGTCCTCCAGCTGTGCTGTAGAACCCTTCTGGGCCAGTGTGTGGCCCTGATGCAGCAGGATCCCGGTGGGTGCTGGAATGTTGCAGTCCTGGTTGTAGCAGTTGTCACAGCACCAGGCTAGGACTCTCCACAGGCAGCCGCTGCCACTCAGCTCCAGCAAACACCAGCAGCAGTTCACATTTTCCTGGGCTGAACAGATAAAAAGGTTGTTTAAGAACACGGTCACGCTTATTTTGTTCCTTCTTTTCTTCTCTCCAAAAGCTGAAACTCTGCCTCATCAGGTTTATGAAGTGTTTGAAGTCAGCATGCTCAGGAAATGTTGGCTGGTTGCTCACAGAGATGGATCCACCATGAGAGAAACTGAACTTTATGCAGATTAGCAGCAGCAACATGACAGCGGCAGCAGCCAATCACAGGCTGAAGAAGAAGAAATCTGACCCCCTTTTGTTTTTATTTTCTCCACCAGGAGTCAAAGTTCTCATCTCCTGACATGAAAGACAGAGGAAGATGAAAGCAAACCCAGACTTTACTTTCAGGGATCATTTCTTTAGTTACTGACTGAGAAATGTGTTTCTACAGAGTTTGGTCTCACTGCCCACGATGAAGAGCTGAGATGTTTCCTTCAGAGCAGGAAGCTGGTGGGAAGACTTTGGTCCTTCTCCACTGATGAAGACTGTTTGGAGTTTCTCTGAGACTCTGATGAAGAAGGCCTGAGCTGAGTGGTCTGTTTGTCTGAGTAAACAACAAAACCTTCTCATGGTTCTTCTTGAAGCTGGTCTCAAGTCTCCACTGGTGAGACTTGAAGGAACCTTGATCTCAGAGTCAGCTGAGTCTGTTCAACTCTGGTGAGAACTGATCTTCACGGCAGTGTGGAAGAACAGGGGCCGTTTCAGAAAGCGGGTTTAGATAAAACTCTGGCTTAATTTGTTGTGATTTAAGGCAAACTCATTGTAACTCTGAGTCAGTTACCGGGGTAACATGAACCATTCCAAATAAGCCCGACTTCCTGCTGCTCTCTAAGCCTGCAGACTGCCGGGAGAGGAAGATCTGCCCCGATTAGCCGTCTGGTGAAGCCCTGATGGGAACTTCTGTGAGCGTTACAGGTTTAGTTGCACCCTCGATAGTTTATTAACAGCATTCTCAGCCCTCACGTCGCTCATGTTGTGGAATGGCTCTTGGTTCGGAGCAAATTCTTTGTGTTGTGATTTGTTTTTTTTTTATCTTCTTAATCACCTTTTTGCCAACGAGTTTTTTCAATCTAATATTGGTGCTCATGTGTCCAAGGTAACCGTCGGGCTGTCATAAACGTTACTCTTGCTCTCGTTTTGACGATTGTGAAACAGGTTTGTAGTGTTAAAAAGTCCCAGCCAGCTGAGACATCTCATGGAAGGGTTCCACAGGATTGCAGATATCAGTTTAATCACAGACACAATTTGACCCACTGATGTTTTCCTGTAGCAGAAGGAGTTCTATGGAATTAGCGGCTGTTGTAGTGCAGTGATTAGCACTGTCGCCTCACAGCTAGAAGGTTTGGGGTTCCAATCTCAGCTCTGGTCATTCTGTGAGGAGTTTGCATGTTCTCCCTGTGCATGTGTGGGTTTTCTCCGGGCACTCTGGTTTCCTCCCACAGTCCAAAGACATGCTGGTTAGGTGAACTGATCAGTCTAAATTGACCACAGGTGTGAGTGTGTGAGTGCTTGTCTGTCTCTGTGTTAGCCCTGCGATAGGCTGGCGACCTATACAGGGTGTACTCTGCCTCTCACCCTTGACAGCTGGGATAGGCTCCAGCAGACCCCTGAGACCCAAGTGTGGGTACAGAAGATGGATGGATGGATGGATGGACTTCCATGAGATGTCTGGGCTGGCTGGGACTTTTTAACACCACAAATGTGTTTCAAAATTGTTTGAGTGCAAGACTAACTTTTATGACAGCCCGACGGTTACCTTGGACACATGCTCACCGATATATTTTAAGAAAAAAAAAAGAAAAAAAAATCACAATACACAGAATTTGCTCCGAACTGAGAGCCATTCCACAATACCGGGCTGAGAATGCTGTTTAATAAACTTTCAAGGGTGCAAATAAATTGGTAACGCTCACAGAGCTACCTCCTCTCAATTTTTTTTCTCATGGGTGGCCCTAATCCTCTTCCGTAGTTGCTGGTGGTTCTGGTATGTGTTTGTCTTTGTGTGTCAACAATAGGACCAAAATATATTGGTTAGCTTTTTAGCCAGGGTGAACTACAGCAACCTGTAATGTCTGACCCAACTATTCTACATATCCCAGAGTGCTGAACAAGATCTAAGACAACACTTTTACCAAACAAATGACCCATCACAACCATCACTGGATGGTAATGTCAAGACAGCAAGTTCTGCTAGCGCTTGTCTGTGATCTTGTTTCATGAGAACAGCATCAAGTGAATTCATCTCATCAGTGGGTGGATGTGTCAAAGTCTAGTCACAGTCCAGACTCCTCAGCTCATCAGGGACCAGCTTCCTGTGTAATCCCAGAAGCAAACATAGTGAAGCAGCTTTTGGCTGTTCTGCTGCTCACCTGTGGAACACACCTCCTGAACACCTGAGGTCTTCTCAGACTGTCAGTAAACTGACTGTCAAATCAGGCCTGAAAGCTACACCTTTACTGCTAATTTCTCTCAGAAGCTTGGCCTGTTTCTTGATTTTTAAATTGACTTTTTTTTAAAATGTCATTTGAAAGATTTTAATGTGTTAAACATTGTCTGTGTATTTGTGAAGGACTTTCAGTTGTCTTGTGGGTGAATTGTGCTCTCCAGACCTCAGCGGGGCATAACTGGGTAAACTAAAAGAATTGTGACATTTTTTAGTCAACCTCTTCCCTCAGGAGGCCTCTTCTGTCATTTTTATGTATTGTTGCAGGATTTTTTCCACCTTCAGTTTGATGGACACTCAGGAGGCACCTGCCTTTTGTGTCCAAAAATGACCCAGAGCACCAGAGGTTGTCTTTTTTCAAAAAATGTCACCCAGAATTTATTTGAAGCAAAATGAAATTAGAAAAATAAAAGGCACGAGGCAAAAATATAGTGGTGAATCAAAACCCAAAAAGGTCAGTGGAATGGAGCAGAAGTCGTCGTCTCCCACCTCCGGTCTCCAGAGGTGTCCCCAAAAGCTCAGCCGAGACTCAGACATCTCCGACTTGGTGTGACGCCTTCTGCCTCAGGCCGACGTTGACAGTTTGCTTATGTCCTTCCTAAAAACGCTCAGTCATACAGAACCTACAGCCAGGTTGGTCACCTCTTTGCTTCAAACAAACAGTGCCTGTCCTCACATCCCTCAAAGACATGGAGCACAGAGGCCCCAGATAACGTGAGGAGGTCCAGCTGACCTGCTAGGAAACCACAGACAGAACAGAATGGACCAGACTATCTGTTAGGGTCCGGCTTGCCGGTCCATTAAGAGTTTCCTGAGTTGCCCTGCTTTCCCCTGCAGAGGGCGCGGTTCCCCAGGATCGAGCGGGGACCGCGTACCTGTGGCTGATCACCTCGTCAGAGTCAGATAAAGGTGAGGCTGCCAGCTGGTCCCGTTGCGGGATCAATGAGAGTTTTTGAGACTGAGACTGACACTGTGTGTGTAGCTTTGTGTGTGCCTGTGTCTCTGTGTGGCTGCGAAAGGTTTGGTTTTTCTTTTGTTCTCCGTGTCCTTCTGTTAAGGAGCGGCCTTGTTTCCCTGGCGTACACCCAATAAAGGGTTGTTTTTTGGTTTTTTGAACTGGCGTCATGTCTGCATTTGGGTCCTCACCACGCACGTTTCCTAACACTATCTGTATTATGCACCTTGTTGTTCAAGCTCAGTATGAGCTGTTGGCTGCATCACGCACATCTAAAGCTTAGCAGGAGTTGTCACCTGTTTATCATGATTCAGCAAGCTGTCAGCTGTTCTGACAATGACTTCATAAGAAGGTTATATTTAAGCTAAGCACACTAGCACATGCTTACGCAGTCATGATGAATACAGTTGATATAAGTACATGGGGAGCCATAAGCTAATCATATGATGAGTGTTTTAGCTCATTTATCCCTGTTGAGCCGCGTGTTTGTTTAGATCGAGAGGAGAGATGCAAAAGCAAAATAGTCAAAAGTTCATCCAACAGAATAACCCCTGACAGAGCTCTGGGTCAGAGACCAGTCACTGGTGAAATCAGGTCCCGTTACCTCACATGGTCAGTGAGGACGGCCCCTGGATGACAGGATTTTCATTCTTTATACTGTGTGGTGGTTACCAGCAACTCATATTACTTGTTATGGTCCACTCCATTCAGCACTGTTCCATACAAAATCACGAGTCATGCTATTATCAACTTTTGACTCCTTATTATGTTTTTGTTCTCATATTTTGACTTGAACTGTATATATCATCTTGCCCTGCACTTTTCATTCTGTAATTTCATTATAAACACAGTAATAAAACATAGAAAAATGTTCAATTTCTTAACATGAGTCATATGCTGAATCATAAAAGTAAGCTAGAATTTATCATTATGCACACAAATTATTAGCTGCTTAA
This sequence comes from Pao palembangensis, assembly GCA_015343265.1. Lineage (NCBI taxonomy): Eukaryota > Metazoa > Chordata > Actinopteri > Tetraodontiformes > Tetraodontidae > Pao > Pao palembangensis. The sequence continues at coordinate 12,826 of JABWDL010000293.1, read as the reverse complement.
GGTTGAACCTTAAAGGGGACATGAAACACTACGCTAACCATATGATAGATGTACATATTTTAAAGCATAAGGCTGAAATGAAACATCAGATTAATCAGCCGTTTTAAAGAAAGTCCACTTTTTATATGTAATTACGGGACGTTTTGGGGGCATAGTCGGCGCCATCTTTATTTTTCGTCACTGCTACATCACTGTATAGCAAGGGTGGGCAATTATTTAACCTGAAGGGCCACATTGGGTTTTAGATCTTGATGAACGGGCCGGCCAGGTGGTGCGGGCAACTAGCCCCCCAAATGAGGATCGGAGGTTAATTAAAGATTGTGCTTGATGTAACCCACCTTCTTGAGAGGACATGTTAGCATGCTAGCTGAAGGGGGGGTCTGGACCTTTTTCTAACCAATCAAGCTGACAACCCTCTTCATTTGGCTTTTGGAGAAATTATTGCGAAGTCTCTGCGGGCCGGATTAAATAGTTCATCGGGCCACATGTGGCCCCCGGGCCTCAGTTTGCCCTCCTCTGCTGTATAGGTTTCGTCTCATAGAAGAAAACTTAGGTTACGAACGAGGAAATGTCGCAGGACGAGGCAGAAGGTGAACGTTTTTGGACGTTAAATCCAGTGGCTGATGCCCTTGAGCCACTGACAAGGCGGAGGGTTGAGAGAGCAATTTCTGCGGAGGATCGTGGAGGTGCAGCGGCTCTGGACGGAGACGAGACGGCACCGAGAACTACTCAGCTGATGGCTCACATCCTCATCCAGGTGAACCAATAATTCATTCATTAATAACCTGGTAACTAGTTAAACTAACTGTCGCGGGTGCGTCTCGTGCTGAAGGGCAGCCCAGGCAGCTCAGTGTGTGAATGCGCGTGGGTGAGAGTGCGCGTGGCCGGGGCGCGCGCCGCAGTGTAGAGTGTGCAGGAGCAGGAAGAAAGGTGTGTGTGAGACGGTAGAGAAGGAGCGGGACTAACCAGGGCAGGTAGGAGGAACGGCAGCTTGCTGACAGTGAGCGAGTCAGAGCCCGTCTGTTCAGCTAAACGTGCTCGTTACTGTGTGCGTGAGCCACCGCTTCAACAAGTGTGGGGTCGAGTCTTGGACATTAACCCCGAAGACAGTTACTTCTGTCCTGGAGAAGACGGGTCTCCCCTGTGTCTCCCGACCACGGCCAGGAACAGAAGCAGGACCGGTTAACATGTTTGTTGGTTTGTAATAAAAACATGCAGTTTTTTTGTCATTTACAGAAGCGAATTGCTGCCACTCTATGTAAATAAAAACTGATCAGTAACACATTTTTCAGTGTTATGAAAGAACGTGAAACGTTTCACATTATAACGTGAAAGTTTGTTGTTGTTTGTAAAAACGGAATAATTATATTGTCAAAACATAATAATTATCCAGTGCCTCCTGGGCCTCCTGATTCCACCTCCTAACTGTCCTTGTAGATGCAGGCTGCCGCTGGACAAGAGGAATGTACTTTGGTGTCAAAACAACCAGGTTGTGATCTGATCTTCCCAGTGGGGGAAGGGTGTCGGCACTGTGACATGTGACATGGTTAAAGTCACCAGTGATGGTTATGAAAGCGTTGGGGTGCAGGGTTTGCAGTTTTGACACGGTGGAGTGAATGGTTTCACACGCTGCCTCGGCATCAGCTGATGGGGGGATGTAAACAGCGACGACAATGGCGGAGGTGAGCTCCCTAGGCAGGAAGTATGGACGCATCCCAACACAAAGCAGTTCAATATCTGGGCTACAGAAACGTTCCTCTACGGTAACATGTCCCGGGTTGCACCACTTCTCATTGACAAACAGCGCAACCCCCCCTCCTTTCTTCTTACCGCTCCTCTCCACATCTCTGTCCGCCCGTATTGTTCTGAAGCCAGGTACAGTAGCGCTGGAATCCGGGAAGCACGAGTGAAACAACGTCTCCGTGAAACACATAACGCTGCACTCCCGGAATTCCCTTTGAGTCTTAACAAGCGCCGCTAACTCGTCCATCTTGTTGCCTAACGATCTCACGTTTCCCATGATGATCGCCGGCACCGAAGGTTTATATCTCCTTCGTTTAGCCTTCAGCTTAGCCCCGGCTCTGCACCCCCGGCGTCTCCTACGTAGCTCCACAGGGATTTCAGGCCTCGGTCCAGGCAGCAGCACCGGTTTACACAGCGCGATCAGCTGGTCCCGTGTGTAAAAAACAACGCTCTCACTCCGTTCCGTGTGGCCCCTGTTACGAGCAGTAACAGCAAGACCAAAATAAAACAGGCTAACCAGCAAGTATCCATTACTGTTCAAAACTACACTCAACAGGTTAAAGAGTAAGTTGAGGTGTTAAAGAGGAAAAAGTAACAAAAACACTACAAAAGACGGGAGCTGCTGTAACAGGCTGCCACTCCATGCGGCACCAGGTAAAAAAAAAAATAAAAAAAAATACTGTCTCAAACGAGTAAATGACCAAACCATCCATCCATCAATTTTCTGTACCTGCGTTATCCAACTTTGGGTTGCAGGGCTCTGCTGGAGCCTATCCCAGCTGTCAAGGGGCGAGAGGCGGGGTACACCCTGGATAGGTCGTTGCACAAATATAATTTTGTTCATTCATATAATCAGTTATTTGTGTTAAAAATTGTAATTTTATTGTCAGTTTTTTCCCATTTGTTGATTGGTAAAGCAGACGCAGGTGATCACTGCTTCAGGATTTGATGCTTTCAGCTGATTGAGACTTGATTCATATATTTTTTCATAACAATATTTCATAGTTTGTTATGTTTTTCCTCCATTAAGCGTGGTAGTGCTCCCTTTTATTTCAAGTTGATATGGAATCTATTAATTAGCCATCTATTAATTCCAGAAATTCCTACACAGTGTGAGCTTTACCGCTACAATAGTAAGGAGAAGAGTCCATGTGAGGGATGTGTAATGTCCTTCAGAATGTTCCTGGTTTTTCTCAGGCAGTGGGTGTTGTAGATGTTTGAGAGGTGGGGCAGAGAGGCTCCACTGATCTTTAAAGCCATACCATTATTTATGACATGGCACATTCTTTACCACACCCTGCTAACGCTGCTGGTGTATTTTGGAAGACGGCATTGACGGAGCGAAAGCTGTAGTTGCAATGCAAACACATTCAGTGTATTTTGGCAGCATGCTTTCTGCAGCCACCTCAGAATGTACAGATGCTGCTGAGCTAATTTATCTGATGTTTTCAGTCCAAGTGAGGTTGTCTGTGGTGTGAACGCCCAGAAACTTTGTGCTCTGAACAATCTCCACTGCAAGGTTGTTCATGCATTGTGGAGCGTGGTTGTGTGGAGACCAACTAAACTCAGTGACTGTTTTCTTTGTTTATCCATATTGAGGGAAAGCTTGTTGTTATTGCACCAGTTGGTGAGCTGCTACCTCCTTCCTTTGCTCCAGACCATAGATAGTACAGTCTTTCTACTGTGTTCCTGTGATCCTGCATTGTAAGGCCGGCTAGCTCAGGTGGTCAGAGCGTGGTGCTAATAATGCCAAGGTCATGGGTTCAACCCCCATACTGGCCATTTGAAGAATGTTTGGGTGGTCATGTTTTTTTTTTTTTTTACTTTACTTTTTACTTCAGATCTATCTCACCCCTTGACAGCTGGGATAGGCTCCAGCGGACCCCTGCAACCCAAAAGTTGGATAACGCAGGTACAGAAAATGGATGGATGGATGTTTCAGATTTGTGTATTTCTAAAAAAGCCACCAAATTCGTAACCCGCTTAGAACTCAAACAGGTAATGGATGGAAATAATAATTATTAGATTGCATTCTTAAAATTTGGGGCACCACCTCCACAAATGGGAGGAAAATTATTGAACAAAGTTCAGATGTTTCAAGACAAATTTCAAGACAAATTTATCATGTCCTACCCTGGTAGGACATGATACACACCTGACTGTGTGATTCTGCCTTTGCTTGTTCTTTGCCTGGTTTCTGCTGCCTTGTAATGAATGAAAGTTGTGTTATTATAAACGTCCTATCACAAGGTTATCTAGACGTGAGGTGAGCCTGCCTGTTTAAGATGATGAAGCACCTGGAAGTGAGGTGCCATGTGTGCTTGTGAGACATGACGGACAGTAAAACTTGCACAGAAAGAATTCAAGACATCTGCCACCTAATTAACAGCTCACCCTGCTTGTCAGTTCACCATGATTGATATTGGAGTGGTTGGTGTTGAGGACTTGGGGAACTGCTCAGTGGATCATGGTTGTGTCCCAGCAGCGTAGGCCTATAGCAGCATAGCTGTGCTAAAAATTGAAGAATAAGAGTCTGATGAGCCTGTTCTAGCTCTAGCTGTGAAAACTGACTAAACTAGATCTGTCAGCCCTACACACTTGGTTTGAGGCTAGCTATATGCTTTACTGAACAGAAAGGTTTTAAGTTTGATCTTAAAGGCAGACGTGGTGTCTGCCTCTTGGACCCAGGTTGGTAACTGGTTCCACAGTAAAGCTGCCCGATAGCTAAAAGCTCGTCCTCCCAGTCTGCTTTGATGAATTCTAGGAACTACAAGTAAACCTGCACTCTGTGATCTGAGTGTTCTTTTAGGTATATACGGAACTATGAGATCCTGCAGGTATGATGGAGATAGTCCATTTAGAGCTTTATATGTTAGAAGGAGAATCTTAAAGTCTATTCTAAATTTCACTGGAACCCAGTGAAGAGAAGCTAAAACTGGAGAGACCTGCTCCCTGATGCTGGTTCCTGTCAGAACTCTGGCTGCAGCGTTCTGGATCACCTGCAGGTTGTTAATGGAATCATCTGGACATCCTGACAGTAATGAGCTGCAGTCGTCCAGTCTAGAGGTAACAAAAGCATGGACCAGGTTTTCAGCATCACTCTGTGACAGGATGCTCCTGATCTTGGCAATATTACGGAGGTGAAAGAAGGCGGTCCTAGAAACCTGTTTAATATGAGGGAGACATGACATGTCAGAGATAGAAGGGGCACCTTATGTGAAAAGGTGGGGGGTGGTGGTTAGCAGGTGGGGAGGAAATGGGTGTGGGGAAGGGGGTTGGGTGCACGGAGGAGCATCAAAATCAAATGAAACATCAATCATCATTAAAAAGAAAAGTCAGAGAAGCGTTTACATTTTAAGGCATAGATTTATTGAATAAAACATTGTAAAATGAATAGGCGCAAGAATAGATTTACTGAATCAAACAGTTTTAAATAAATGAATAGGCCATACACACGTAGGAATAGAAAAAGTGCATAAAAACATTCGTCAGAAACGTTAAGAACGTCAAACAAACTCACCCCTTTTTCTTTTTTAAACCATTTCTTTTTAAAAAACTTTCCTTCAACCGCGCCGGCATCGTTGTGAGAAAAAGATTCTAAAAAACACACAAGAAAGTAGAAACATTTAGCTCTAAAACACACAAAGTAACATCACAAGTTGCTCAATTCAATTCACATATTTTCTCAAAATGAAATATAATATATATTTCTGACCGGATGACAAAGTGAAATCAGAATTTGTGTTGCAGTGATTTCAATTTTCAGACTGCAATCATCACTTGGTTAAAGCACCTCTGTCATCAGTTACAGACTCCAGTTGTCTTGGGTTTGATGTCGCACGCTGACCATTTGTTTTCTTTAGTCACAACAGGTGGATAATACAACACCACACCAGCCATCTTCTGACTGGACTCCTGAGAGTAATTGCAGTGCATTGTGTTACGTCCTCTATTGTACCTCAAATTGTTTTAGCCAGTCCTGTCTCAAAGAATACATTTTGGGTTTTTTAATGAGTCTGTAGCCGCACTCTATTTCAGGTTGTCTCCTCTAGGTTTGAGTCTGGTGTTATAGATGAAGGACAGGGGCTTGGGGTCTTACTAGGGACCGATGACTTCGATTCTTGGCTGGGTGGACTCTCAACAGTGGGGATGGATGGAATGACAGTAGTAGGGCTGGTTGTAGGCTTAGTTTTCTTAATGATAAAACTTCTTATATTTCTACATCGCTACCCTGTTGCTGCATTTATTTTCTTTTTCTGTTTCAGTAAGGCTACTCAGTACACCGGCCTCACGTCGCTCGCAGTCAACAACCTGCCGAGTTCTATCTCTTATTGGCTCAGACTAAAATATGATTCTACATGAGTGTGACTTTGGCCATTGGAGAACATAGAGAGATGATTCACTTGCAAAATAAATGTGTTTTCACCCTGACAGCGTATGGTGCACCAGTGTGACCTACAAACATTGTTAGTCACACAAAAATATTGTGTCCTTGTGCCACAAAATTAGTGGCACTCTGGAGCCCTGCCTCCTTTGGAATTGTTCCACTATGTTGCTACTCTGTTCAGCGTGTGCAGCGACACACTTTCATTTTTTCACAGTTGCATTATTAAAATACGTTAATTGCGGGGTTTTATAAGATAATGACCAGCAACACCAAGTAACACACCAACTTAAGTGTGCGTCTCCATTGTTAACCATCATCTCTCGGAATCACATAAAAATTAGGTGCCACCTTTTTTTTTTTTTCTGTTGATATGAAAACATGATGCTCTGCCATTAGTGCGGCATTTGGACCAGCGTGAAAAGAAACGTTCCAACGTGAGCTGTACTAGATGAAGAATGATGTAATAGTATTTTCTTCTGGTTTGGGACTTTGGTGAAAACACCCGTAGACACAAGGAGTCAGAAGGAGGTTCTTCTTTTAAAGTAAACGTGTATGTTTGATCTTTAGACCTGCGATGGCTCCAGGTGAACAGTTTTGAGGAGGCCTCCAGAGTGATGAAGATTGGAAAAAACTTGACAGTTCAGCTCTTTGTGTTTGTTGGTTGTAACTTAGCAGAATGTTTGATTCTACAGCCACAGCATCTTTTCCATCCGCATCATCAGAGTAGAAGACATCGGCGTTCCCAGAGTCCTTGGCATTAGCGAGTGGGTTCATCAGGTCACATGTCTTACCTCAAACAAGCACAAATCTGCAATCAGCCACATTTCTGTGCGCTGCCAGACTAGCTCTGTGTGACCTCGCTGGATCAGAACGTTGCTCACGTACTCAGAACACCGGAGAGAGACTGAAGGAGGCGGGAAATATTAACAGCTCTCTCCTCACACTTGGAAAGTGCATCAACGCCATTAGACTCAACCAGCAAGCAAAGTATGTCAATTGTGTGTGAGTGAGACACATTTTTTGTGGGCCTCAAAACATAGAATGACTCATCTAAGAAGTGCAACATCTCACTGTAAAGGCCAGCGAACAATTCGGTTTTTAATGCTTTGCATGAATGCTTACTGTGGGTTAAGAATGATAGTGGGAAATGTTTACACCAGTCAGTTTACAATGATGGTAAATGTCATTAAGTCAGAAGTTCTGTAACACTTCTGTGGCCTCGGCAGGTTCCGACACCACATTCCTTTCAGGGAGTCCAAGCTAACCCACTTCCTGCAGGTCTTCTTCTGTGGTTCTGGACGGGTCTGCATGGTAGTCAACATTAATCAGACTCTTCCTGCTTTGATGAGACACTTAATGTGCTTAAGTTCTCTGCTCTTGCCCAGAAGGTACACTGAACTCACACCTATTATGGATATATTTGAATTCACATAGCATGTCCAGTGTCTCAGCAGCATGCACATAGCAGTGTATTCTGTTTATGTACTTGAAATTACTTTACATTCATTATTATTGCAATGTAATTTGCTTTAAAATTATAAAACTCAATTTTGACTGGTTGACTGTACCCGTGACTGTTTCTCCAGGTTGTGACATTGAATGTAAAGCCAGCAGCCCTGGATGATGCCCCCCACAGGTCAGCTATGGAACTGTCAGTCTTAATTGATGAGGCTGACCAGCGCAGAAATGTGTCAGAGTGGCAGAAAGATCTCAGTGATGGCCTGGGAGATGACACTGGAAGATGTGATGGAGGATGAGGATGCTGAGGAGTCAGAAGAAGAGAGTATGATGGAGGGAACAGTTTTGGAGGAGGAGGAGAACAAGACCATGGAAGAAGAACAGAAGGTAACACCAGCTGTTGTAATTTGATTCTGAGATTTCTGTGAAATCATGAGAGAGAAAACTGTCATAAAAGTAAATTTGCTGTTTCCATCCACACTGGAGGTCTTTACTGACCAAGTAAACATAAATACCAAGCATGCAGTGCAGCTTTCAGCATTTTGTGAATGTGTGTGTGAGAGCAGATGGTTGGTGAATCGGCACTTCGTTTGCTGTTGGAGGCTCAGATCAGAGAAGAAGTCAGCGCTGAGTACATGGAAATCTTCAATGAGATGGAAAAAGATTATAGGTGAGTGTTGATCACTGACTGCTGTTCAGTGGCAGCTGAGGGCTGGTCGTTTTAGACAACGGTGAACAATGGTGTTTGTCAGTGAGCGTCTGGACAGGGAGAAGGAGATCCTGGAGGAGAGAGCTGTTAGGAGGGACGAGAGACTGAAAAATCTCGTTAGCAAGACGGTGAACCTGTCCACCACCAACACTAATGAGAAGGTGACTTTTAGTCCAAAAAAAAACCAGAATGCACTGAGCAGTCACTGGTGGCTCCTGCTGATTATTGATACTTGATAACTTTATAAGGAGGAACAGACAGCTTTGATGGAGATCATCAGTTCACTGACGAAAGATCTGGGCAAAATCAACGAGGATAAGCAGAGTGTTCACAGCTGCCTGACTGAACACATGCACACTACAGGTAAGCATGTTTCTCTCGCACATGTATCAGGTTATTGTGGTTTGTTGGTTTATTTACAGATTTTTAGTGTGTTAACCTGTATTTATTTTGTTTAAGCTCTAACCTCTGTCTTTGCAGAAGCCCTCGGATTAGAGAAGCAGCAGTCACATGAACAGCCTCAGGAAGCCAGAGAGGTATACTGGTTTTTAGTTTGTGCTGAGGGACTTCCTGTTCATTCCAGTTTTGTTGTTGATTATTATTATTATTATTATTATTATTATTATTATTAGATTTTTCTAAATCGTGTAAAATAAATTTAGGTTTTTTAAAAATTTTTTTTCCAGACGGAAAATCAGCAGAAGGTATGCGAAGTTATCGAGATGTGTCAGCAGAAAGATGACATCATCAAGAAGCTGCAGGCTGCTCTGGAGGATGCCACCAGAGATGTAAGTCCACTGTGTTAAACGGAAGGGCCAGGTCGCCCCGTAACCCGGGATGCTTTATCGCAACATTCTGCAATACTTCTAGCCGTGCACTCAGGAGCCGCTGAAGGCAGTGAAGAAAGTGTCATTTATCTTGTAAAGAACACTAAATAAAACACCTTTGTTTTTGCTCCCATTTTTCATGAACTGAATTCAACGACGTAAGACTTTTTCTACTTATATGAAATTCCTATATCTCTCAAATATTATTCTCAAATTTGTCCAAATCTATGGTAATAAGAATACACATATAACGATTTTGTTAGGATATTTTTACCTGTTTGAGACCCCACACATTAAGAGAAGAAATCAGGCTTTGAACACTTTTAATTTTACTGTATTGTGTGCTCCGATCTCAGCACAGAACAACACACACATCATGATTCTGTTCCGCTACCAATCTAGAATCTCATTTTCCAATCTAAACAATTCTACAGGATAACATGTGACCTACCAAAAACAAAGAAGAAGAAACATGACAACAACAACACTTGCTTCCTTGTCTCAGTCAGCTCGCTGATTGGCTACATTCATTGCCACGTCACAAGTCACCTAGTCATGACTGGAGAGTCGTCGGCTTTTCCCACACGCGACGATTTTTGGTCGTAATTACTGAACAACTTTAATATGTACGACTGTCGGCCCCGACCATTGTCAGAGTGATCATCGGGACAAATTCACTCTTAACACACCTCAGAGCACAGGATAATATAAAGCTATAGATAATGTTCTTCGTCCTCGGTTGGGAAGGGGGAAAATCAGGACAAAAACAGTCCAATTATCTTTGTGTTTGTCCCGCTTCAGTGAGCACTTCTCCTTTGCTGAGATAATCCCTCCACCTCACAGGGGTGTTAATTAAGATGCTAATTAGACAGCATGATTACTTCAAAGTTGTGCTTTAGGCTCACAATCAATGACCACTCTTGTATTGAATTCTAATCTAGTTTTAGAACTTGCTACTCTCCAAAGTTTGAGTTCATACCTGAGAGAACTCTATTATAATTTGTGATTCCAATATAGGCACTTTCTGCCAGTCACAATAAAACACCTGGGTGATGTGAACTGAATTCAGAACCACTAATAACTTCAGCGTTGCTCATCTGGCTGAGCTCTGCGCTCTGATGAACTTCTGTTGAAAGATGAAAGTCCAAACAGTGGGGTGATCAGGTCTCAGCTCAAAAGCTCTCCGAGTAGTTGTTGTCATAAAAGACCCGTGACATTTAAAATGACAGCTGGAAATTCTGATGTAGAATGGCTTCAATACGTCATCAGATCCTGACACCAGTTACCCTGGTCAAACATCCTGTTCAGTGCTGGACAGTTCAGCACTGAACTGACAATGAACTGATGAAGAAGAAAAGACAGAAGCGTACAGGTCACACATTCCCATACTTGTACATCTCTTGCATCTTCATCAGAACGGATGTAAGGTTAAAGCTCAGATTTGTTCCTTTCAGAAAAGTTTGGAGGAGGCCAGCACCTTGGAGCTTCAGCAGACCTCATGCTCCTGGAGGGAGGGAGGAGGAGGAGAAGGAGAATAGGAAAAGACTGTGTGATTCTTCTGGTGATGAAGGGAAGAAAGAAGGACCAGTGACAAAGAGAGGTAAGAAGAAAAGTTGTTGTGTGAAGACCAAACCTTCATTCTCCATTAACATCATGATCATCATCATCAGTGATTCTGGAGGAGGAGATCTGGAGGCTCCAGGAGGAAAATGAGAAGAAAGAAGAAACCATCATTGAGCTGAGGGTGGGAGAGGAGAAGAGGAAGATTCTGGAGAGGGAGCTGAAGAGGAAGTCATCCATCTGAAGAAAGATCTGGTGTTGTTGGAGCAGAAGGTGCAGCAGTTGTCAGGTATTTAGCAAAGGTTTCCGGCATGTTTGATATCTCATAGTCACCAGTACAGCCATGATGTCCACATGAAGTTGATGTTTGGTCTGAGAAAACGTAGAATAACTTGTGTCACCTGTTGGGCTTTTAGAACCCGTTAACTGTCCAAACTGTGACCCTGTATTTTCATCTCTGGAGTTGGAACAACAAGAAACGTCAAGACTGACCAAGGAGAACCAAGCTCTGGTAAACGGCATCTTTCAGCTGCAGACAGAGGTACGTTTCCAACAGGAAACACTGTTCGTCTTGTTTGACACACGTCTGATATTGTTTCCTCATTCAGCAATTTACTCGTTTTTCTAACCAATCAGGTCATGGTATTACTGTATCTATATGTACCACATTACATGGATTTATTTTAATAAAATAAAAGATTGTCCATAATGACGTTAATAATTATTGTCTGGTCAAAATGTGAATCAACAATACATGAGAGAGACGGTAAAGAGATGCTGCATGATTTTAACTCAGAGGAATACATGCCTTCTCACTGTTTCTGTGTGTGTCAGCGCTGTTACAGCTGGTGTCAGAAAAGGACAAACGGATGAGAGTTTCAGACAGTCAGACGCTCAGACAAGGTTTGATCATTGGCTTTTCAATCATTTCTCTACATCCTGTTCAAGTGTGCGCTTCGTCAACATTTTTTTTATTAATTTTCTTTTTTTTTTGGAGAAGTCAAATGTCTGGTGAAATACACAACAAATTCAAATATTCTTCATCTGATGTGACTGGTTAATCAGCTTACCAAGAATGTGTTTGTATTAGAACTGGAGCATCTGCAGGAGGAATGGCAGAGAAGAGAGGCAGAAGAGAAGGACAACAGACAGGTGGAGGTCCAGAGGTCCACGGTCAGGAGCAGAAGAGGGAGGCAGCAGCAGGAGCTGGGGGAGTCTCAACTGGTGCAGAATCTTCAGGAAGGTGCAAAAGTAAGTCTTAACTGACCAATCAGTTAATGGTCAACGCTTGTGGAAACATTGATTTGTCCATTAAATATCTTCTTATGTCCACAGAGAAGAGGTGGAAGAGGAGAGGCCTCTGTGTCACCTCCGATGTCCTGCATGCCTGAAACCAAGAACGTTACAATAAGGAAAAAGAGGAAGGTGGAGCTGGAGGTGCGTGTGTGTGTGTGTGTGTGTAGGTTCTGTGTGTGCCTTTCAATTTGACTGTAAAGCAAGCACTCAGAGTTCAGTCCCTTTCTCACTGGAGCCAGGTTTGTTCTGGAAAATAAATCAGTGAAAATCACATAACACTGACCTGGGATCTGCCCAGGACACACTGCACGGACTGTGCCAATCTTTAGCTTTGTGTATGGTTTGTTTTTAAAGGTCAGAGAGGTCAGATAAAGCAGTCTGTTTTGTATCTGTGTTTTATGGTGTAGGTGTGCGCACAGGACCTGGTGTTCAGTGAGAACAAAAGAAACCAACTGAGAGGAAACTCCAAACAGGTGAAACATGCACATTCCTATTGAGATGAGTATGTCCTGACACACCAGCTGTCTGTCAAAAACATGTCTATGCTGTCTCAGGTGTCTCCTGTGGTAATGGGGGTGGAGCTCTGCAGATCTGAGGTCACTCGTGGTTCTCCATCCATTTTGAGTAGCAGAGGTCAGTTTAAATAGTGCAGTAACATCATTCTCCAGGAGAGGGCTCTGCTGCTCTGTGTAGCGCATGCTAACTTGCTGTCAGCTCGATGTACAGTCTGTTTGTGCTCTGTCTCTACCTGCTGGTTCGTTTGCAGCCGATAACATTGTCAGCTCAGTCAACTACCAAATATTTCCCACAGTGACCAAAACGGGCCGAAGTCGCAGGAAGCTTTAC
>JABWDL010003165.1:0-10415 GCA_015343265.1 Pao palembangensis | reverse complement strand
TCACTGACACTGTTTCAATCCCATGACAGCAATAAAAGTTCAGAAAAGTCATGTGGTCATTCAAGTGTCTTGTTCAGTCATACCAAATGATTATATCATTACAATAAAATTGCAGATGCTCTCCCCCATACTCTAAAACACATTCCAGATTAACCCAAAGAATCAATGCAAATTATATTAAGGGTTAAATGTTGGTTAAAGGTTCATTTAAAGCTTTGAGCTTTATTTAAAACTCTGCTAGAAGTCCCTAACAATATTAGAGATGATCATAGTGTTTGAAATCAGAAACTGTTTTTGTGAAGTGTTTTTAAGGAACATTTTAAAGGTAATGGTTTGTCATTTGAGGACTTGGATGGTTGTTTTGGAATGATTATTAACAGAAATTTTATATTCACAGGTTTTTATTAAGAAATATAATTTTTTCTACTATTGCAGGCTTCAGTCGGCTCCTCTTCTGGCTGACCAGCTCCCCAGCTTTGGAAAATATCCTTTCACAATATACGTATATATTTAGCTTACTGTCAGGATTTTCCAGTGTTGACAGGGTCACTGGTTTGCTGGGTATGATTGTCATCATGCCTGGCACGCAAGTGTCTCAACATAGATGATGTGTTGTTGTAAGACAACTCTTGTGTGCAGAGCAAACACCGCACCTACAAGTACATGTAATTTTGAGACCCATTTAAAAATAAAACATACAATTCAATTATGGAAACATATGCCATAAACTGCATTATACCTTATTTGGTGGTATGAGATCAAAATGTTCCCAAACTTTAGAACGTCGCTTATTCGTGGTACTCGCCATGAAAATTGCCAAAATAATTTCACTCTCCAAATCTCTATCTCCTCACAACCCCATTTTGATGCATAATGATGCATCTTATATAGCTGGTATGGCGCCAAATCACTCAAATCTGTCAAACCTGTCAAGCTGTCATTGGCTCAGAATGCATTGAAATGCCATGATCCAGTGACACACACTTAAAGACTACGAGCCAATGAAAAGCTTCGAACCATTTTGAAGCAATAAAGCGCGACGCGAAACAGCGTTCGAAGCTTCGAACGTCATCGGTCACGTGACACTGGTCTTTCGATACAAGCTCCGACACAGCGTTTCGAATCACTCCACTTCGGGAAGAGTGACACAAGCTTCAAAGCCTCGGTATCATTTGCCCATCACTACCGATATCCAACCTCCCATTCATCTCTAAGATACTTGAGAGGCTGGTTGTTAGTCAGCTAACCGATCATCTAAACAGGAATAGTGTATTTGAAGTGTTTCAGTCTGGTTTCAGAGCTCATCACAGCACAGAAACAGCACTGGTTAAAGTCACTAATGACCTCCTCATGGCATCAGACCGTGGACTTATTTCCGTACTGGTTTTACTGGACCTCAGTGCTGCCTTTGATACTGTAGATCACAGCATTTTATTACAAAGACTACAACGTGAGATTAGGATCACAGGGACAGCTCTACACTGGTTTAAATCTTATCTATCAGATCGATTTCATTTTGTTCATATTAATGATGTTTCCTCTGAGTGTACAAAGGTTCATCATGGTGTTCCACAGGGTTCAGTGCTTGGGCCAATCCTGTTCACTCCTTACATGCTCCTTCTAGGAAATATTATTCAGAAACACGGCATAAATTTTCATTGCTATGCCGACGATACGCAGCTGTATTTATCGATGAAACCTGATGAAACAGAGCTGTTAGCGAGACTCCAGGCATGTATCAAAGACATAAAAGACTGGATGACCTCCAATTTCTTACTGTTAAACTCAGACAAAACAGAAGTCATTGTTCTTGGAGCTAAACATGTGAGGACTAGATTATCTGGGACAACTGGGACATCCTGGCTCCTGATCTGTTGGACGTCTTTAACGAGAACCTGGCCTCAGGGACTCTGCCCGTGTCCTGCTGGAGAGCTGTCATCGCTCTCCTGCCCAAAAAAGGTAACCTGCAGGACATTAAGCACTGGCGCCCGGTGTCTCTCCTCTGCACCGACTACAAGCTGCTCTCCAAGACTCTGGCTATCCGGTTGAGGGAAGCTATGGAGCAGGTCATCCACCGGGACCAGACCTACTGTGTGCCTAGCAGGACCATAGCAGTCAACGTCTGCCTCATTCGGGATGTCCTTAGTCTCTCCAGTTCATTAGGTGTGAACATCGGCAGGGTCACATTAGACCAAGAAAAGGCTTTTGACCGTGTTGAACACCGTTTCCTCTGGAAGGTCATGGAGAGGTTTGGCTTCAGCACAGGCTTTATTGCCAGGATCCAGGTGTTGTACAGTAACATTGAGAGAGAGGGCTGTGCGCTGTCGGGGATACTCTATGCACTCTCCCCGGAACCCCTCTTACATAAACTGCGTTCAACGGTCCAAAGCTTGTTTTTACCTGGTTTTACAAAAAGTGTGGTTTTATCTGCTTACGCTAATGATCTTGTGGTTTTTATCAGAGATCAGCAAGATGTGGACGCACTAAACGATACCACTAGTCACTTTTCTGCTGTGTCGGCCGCAAAGGTGAACTGGGGAAAAAGTGAGGCCCTTGTGGTTGGCGAGTAGCCTGAAGGCCTCCCAGTCCTCCCAGCCAGACTGACTTGGCACAGTGATGGTCTGAAATACCTGGGCATCTACCTTGGAAGTGAGAACATTATGAAGAAAAACTGGGAGGGCATGGCTGAGAGGATAAAAGGCAAACTGGACAAGTGGAGATGGATTCACTCCCACATGTTCTACAGAGGGAGAGTGCTGGTTTTAAACAATCTGGTAGCCTCTCTGCTCTGGCACCGTCTCACGTGTGTGGAGCCACCACCAGGGCTGCTGGCCCAGATTCAGGCAGAGATGGTGAACTTTTTTTGGGATGTTCTCCACTGGATTCCACAAGCCGTATTGTTTTTATCTGCTGATGAGGGGGGCCAGGGCCTTGTTCACCTGGCCAGCAGAGCTGCCACCTTCAGGATCCGTTTTATTCAAAGGTTTTTAAAAGGACCTTCTGATTTGGTGTGGAGAGAGGTGGCCAATAGTGTTTTTAGACAGGTTAACAGTTTGGGACTAGATGAAGCTCTGTTTTTAACTGATTTTAAATTGTTATTGACAGGTGGCTTGTCCCCTTTTTA
This sequence comes from Pao palembangensis, assembly GCA_015343265.1. Classification (NCBI taxonomy): domain Eukaryota; kingdom Metazoa; phylum Chordata; class Actinopteri; order Tetraodontiformes; family Tetraodontidae; genus Pao; species Pao palembangensis. The sequence continues at coordinate 7,291 of JABWDL010003165.1, read as the reverse complement.
TCATAGTGTTTTTAAGTCCTGTGCATGGCTGAAATGGGCCCACAATGAGTCGACCTCTCTGCACTGGTTACTGAAGGAGCCTTTGGTTTATGGTGGAAGACTCGATGTCACCTGTGACGCCCTGCCTGGACTGACGGGGGTCGTCACGCTGCAGAAGCTGCTGGAGGTGGCGGGCCCACGCTGAGTGACGTCCAGGCCCTGAGCTCTGTGCTGGGCATCCGTTCCGCCCGTTGGATCCAGAGGAGCCTGGAGCTCTGGAGGCAAAAGCTCTTAGGCAGAAAGCGGAGCCTTCTCCTGAGGTGGTCCAGAGGAGAAGCTCGCCCGACCCCATGGACACCTTCCCTGACCTCCAGCTGAGCCCATGCAACTGAGTGCACTCCTGCAGTGATCCTGTGGCGATGGAGCACTGAGCTTGCACGGAGCAGATGGATGGACCATCTACGCCACCTGCACCAAGGCCAATGCCCGAGACCTGAGCCATCATGCCCCCACGGTGTGGACTGCCAGGCTGGGGGGGCCAGCCTCCGCAGTGGAGGACTCTGTACAAACCTCCTCTGAGGAAGAGAACTGGAGACCTGCAGTGGAGGATCGTCCAAGGCGCCATCGCCACCAATTATTTTGTTTCTCTGGGTTTCTACCTCTGTAAAGCACCAAGAGACAACTTTGTTGTCAAAGATGCTATATAAATAAATTGAAATAATTGAAATAAAATAAATAAGTTTGAAAAATGTTACTGCAGAAATGGAAGGAGAAAGAGAAAAAAAGAGACATATCACAACTTGAAAATGCAAACCAGGAACTGGTTGATCGAATTAAACTGCTACATGAAGAAAATCACTTATTAAAACAGGAAGTGAAAAGTACAAAGGAACACATGGGATTAAAGGACCAACTCCAGGGTGGGCACTGCTGTCAAACAATACATCAAGGCTATGGGCATGGGCGAGGCTAGCCCCTCTGTTTTGGGGGTGCTTCAGCACTCCTAAATTGAAACTCAGCACCCCTAAAACCTGGAGTAAGAAATATTGTAATTCTAAAATTTTAGTTTGCCATTATCAGTCTTAGATAATGTCCAATAATCCATAGTTTGGTTTAATTTAATATTTTTTATATTTAAGTATAACAATTAAAACAGCCCTGCCTAGTCGTATCATGCTCTCCTTAACATACTTCTCCTTTCTAACGTTACCTGCACTGCTCTGCAGGACCACAGCCCGTCTTCCAGCGCGATACACACAGACAATCCGGTTAGTTGTTGTAAACCAAGTGTTCCACCTTGTTCCAAAGCTGTCTCACTCTTGTTTCCTTTCTGAGTTGTTCTGATTCCGATACCATATCGGCGAGTAAAGTTACTTGAGTCCGGGCACCTTTTATCAGTTATAGCCCATTTAGGTTAGTTAGTGCTGCTAGCGCAGCTACAGTCGAGCTGCAGCGATTCGAAACAAAAGCAGCTCCTACAAATAACCAAATAACCAGCCTACCTGTGTGCTGCCTATATGTAGCTCTGTGTTTAAAAGTTTAGCATTACGTTAGATTCTAATTTTAAGAATCGGGAGTCATGTAACAGTTGCTGATGCTACATGATGCTAAGGGTGTCTTTTTCTGGTCAGTCGTCATGGAGACCGGAAGCTTTGCCAGTGCTGCGGCGTTTGGACCAGAGTGAAAACAAACATTGTAACAAACATAAACATGGTTAAATGAACAAATTTTCTGTTTTGTGTGGAAAAAGGGTGGGTGGTTGAGGTGGGGTTCATTGGTGCTTAACACTCCTTTTGACCCTAGCAACATGGCAGACTTAAACCGTAGGCAGAGCCAGTTTGGAGAGTTTTTTACTTTTCAAAAACGTCCACAACTGCACTGGGAAGTACGTTCTCCCATCTGGCCTCTCTCTGGGAAACTCTGGGAAGACAGCAGCTCATAGTTATCATAGTTACCAGCACAACTGCTGGTCTCGTGGCTTGTGAGTATTTAAAGATGCTTTCCATTTTTTATTTATAAAATTAATAAAAAAAAAATAAAGTTCCCTGTTTAATCCAATGTTTATTCCTTGGCTTCTGTGTAATTTAGCTGTTTGAAAGGAGTAATGTCCATAATTAGCATATTTATCTTTCATTTGAAAAAAATTCATTTGAATCTAGTTATTTGGCTTCTATAAACTGGTGTCAAAGATTACTCTTGATAGAAAAAGCTTTTTTTTTGCAAAGATGTTGATGGTAAATCTTGGAATTCAACTTAAGGATACTGTTTAATATTCAGAATTGCTTGGATGGTATTTTGATGTCACTGGAATTAACAACTCTTGGACCAAAATGTCTGTGTAGATTTTCACTCATCCAGGTCATAGCTATCTAAAGTTAGATCTCTCTGTGTGCTGGACTGTAAGGGTTCCTTGAAGATGTTTCGCCCTCTCTGAAGGTTTCTTCAGTTCTGAAGTGAAGAAGCCTTCTGGAGAGAGGGCGAAACGGTTGGACGGTTGGATGTGGAGACAGATGGATAGCTCGGCAGCAGCTTCGTTTTCGATAATAATCTTCAAACCAGCATCAACCAACTTTGTCTTGGCCAAACGAACTAATCTAGCGGTTCAAAAATTCTCAAAAATTTTAATATTTGGAGTACAGTTTTATGCAGATGCAGTACTTGAACAAATTAATGAAAAAAACATAACAGAGATTGAAAAATTCAAAATAAAGAGAAAAAGTTGACTCCAACTCTCAAAAATTGCCTTAAAACACAAAGTAACAAAATGGACAAAGATACGTATAAAATGGAGAACAACAAGAAACAAAGATCAAAGAACCACAAACAAAGAACTCCCAAGTTTACATAAGTTCTGAACCCTCCCTTTGGGGTGTTGGTGTTGAATTGCTCTTGCAAATGCAAATTTATTTCTCCACGAATGAGCTGCTCCGGCTCTCTGTTAAATCATGATTCATAAAAATATTAATCACTTATTTCTCACCTTCAGGATTAATAAAGTAATCTTCAAAACACTCATGAATAAACCAGATATTCTCGTGCTTATCTGAGTGAGAAAATACATTTTGAGATTTTCACCTGAAAATGGACACCTAAAGTGTGTCCACTTTAGATCCAATTTCAGGACCTAAATAATACACATGGCATATTCTGTGATAGTATCGAAATTAATCAGAAAATAAATGACAGTATAACAGGAAAGATAGGAATTCACTTACAATTGCAGACTCTGGATGAATGAAACAGCTTTTAATTTCTAAAATTCTAATTTGCTTAAACTAGGTCTTGAAGAAAGAAAGAAAAGAACATCAATCAATCACCTGGAGAAGAATTTTAGCAAGGTTAAAATAGATTTTAGTGATCATATGAATGTGTTTCAATTTTCAAAGAGATCTGACCATGGGTTTGTCTCACTGTGGTGTAATTCTCTGGGCTGGATCTGTTTCACAGGGCCCAGGTAAGGAATGCAGCCTATCAGTGTGGATGTGTTATCCAAAGTAGATTTCTCTGTGTCAACTGGACTGAAGGGTTTCCTTGAAAACGTTTCGCCCTCTCTCCAGAGAGCTTCTTCAGTTCTAAGTTTGCTGGGGCAGAGCTTGAAAATATAGCCCTGTGGACCATTGGCATGTTAATTGTCCGGGGGTTCACCTGAGAGTCCTTGGCAGGGTGGTTGGCAGGGTCGTTCATCTAGTTTCGGTTGGGGTGCTTCCCCTTTGTCTGTTGGGTCACATGTTAATGAGTCTCCAGGTCTGGTCAAACAGCGTGAATGTTTGGAATGCTGACGAAATGAGTGGAGAACTGCATTGTACGTGGGTGACAGAAAGTGCCTTAGTCCACCACCTCTGTTTAAAGATGGTTTTTCCAACTTGACGTGGATGGCTTCCTTGACACCCCTCTCAAACCAGCGATCTTCTCTGGCCAGCACACGTACTTGACTATCCTCAAAGGAGTGTCCGCTGTCTTTTAGGTGTAGGTGTACTGCTGAGTCCTGTCCTGAAGAAGTGGCACGTCTGTGTTGGGCCATTCGTTTATGGAGGGGCTGTTTGGTTTCCCCAATGTACAGTTAGAACTGAACTTAGAACTGAAGAAGCTCTCTGGAGAGAGGGCGAAACGTTTTCAAGGAAACCCTTCAGTCCAGTTGACACAGAGAAATCTACTTTGGATAACCATGACCTGGATGATTGAGAATCTACACAGACAGTGTGGATGTGTGTTCGTGTGTGTGTCTGTGTGTGTGTGTGTATGTATATATATATATATATATATATATATATATATGCAGTGCAGTGCAGTGACCCCCAAACTGGAGGAGTGGCTACAGCAGATCCCTGGAACAACGTCAGACATCTCAGTCCAGAAAAGTGCAGTCCTAGGAACAGCAAAGATACTGCGCAGGACCCTCAAGCTCCCAGGCCTCTGGCAGAGGACCCGAGCTTAGAATAGAGGAGGAACCACCCGAGGGGGGTGAGAAGGAATTATTTTTTTTTTTTATACACACACACACACACACACACATATATATACGATAGGATGCATATATATACGATATACGATTACTGTCCTCTTATCTTCTTCGGTTGGGTGCTGCAGGAATTTCCGAGATGCTAAAACAACCTGGATGGAATCACAGGTGGTTACAAAAATAGCTATCTTGTACCAGTCAGTGTCTGGGTGTGGGAAAAATTCACAGAATATGTCTGCTTCAAATAGGAGTAATATTCATAGTTCAAGGTGATCTTAACTTGATATTGCTACACTACATTACAAAATTCTACAGACAGGTAAACAAACAGACTTCAGTTTCTAGAAGTCACATGATTTATAGGAAACCCTATCAGCAAAATTGAAAGTGAAAGAGCTCTCAAACCTCCACCCTGATATCAAACCGCTGTCAGGATATTTGTTGCCTTCAGACATAGACACAAAACCATCAGGTGAGTTTGATGCACATTTTAGTTATTCTTCCTCCTATTCTTCTTCCTTTTTCCTGTGTTATTAGCAATTGTATTTATCTCTATGTAACCTACATTCCCACTCATGTTTGACTTTTCTAATCATTTTGCTTGTGTTCTAAAATGTCAGTGGGTCTGCACTGTTGGCATTAAATAAGTACATACTTTTAATTTTCAGACTACTACCGAGGTTCTCTGGTGTAACCATTACCATGGAAACGTGAGTACTGCTGGTAAAAGTAAACCTAGATTAGATATGGAGCCAACAAAGAGCTGTGTTTGGCTGTTTATGAGGATTCTTTACATTGATAACTTAGACATAATTACTGACTGGGGAAAATGCGGTCGTACGTGATTGTGTTTTCAGCTTCCTGTCGCAGCCACACAGCTCTTGACACAGCCGTTGTTCTTTGCCAGACGGCAGAAATGGAGTGAAAGTCACGACTGCAGTGCAAAGACATTCAGTGTATTTTTGTGGACAGACGAACTGAATGTATGTGATTTACGATACCTCCTTGCTCCCCTGTGGCCAGGCTGCTCAACCTCGCCATTAATTCTGCACAACAAAAATCAAAACATTTTTTTATATTGTCTGTGTAGATTCTCACTCATCCAGGTCATATCCAAAATAGATCTCTCTGTGTCAACTGGACTGAAAAGTTTCTTTGAAAACGTTTCGCCCTCTCTCCAGAGAGCTTTTTCAGTTCTAAGTTTGCTAGGGCAGAGCTTGAAAATATAGCCCTGTGGACCATTGGCATGTTAATGGCCCGGGTCGTCACCTGAGAGTCCTTGGCAGGGTGGTTGGCAGGGTCATTCACCTAGTTTTGGTTGGGGTGCTTCCCCTTTGTCTGGTCGGTCACATGTTAATGAGTCACCAGGTCTGGTCAAACAGCGTGAATGTTTGGAATGCTGACGAAAAGAGTGGAGAACTGCATTGTACGTGGGTGACAGAAAGTGCCTTAGCCCACCACCTCTGTTTAAAGATGGTTTTTCCAACTTGACGTGGATGGCTTCCTTGACACCCCTCTCAAACGAGAGATCTTCTCTGGCCAGCACACGTACTTGACTGTCCTCAAAGGAGTGTCCGCTGTCTTTTAGGTGTAGGTGTACTGCTGAGTCCTGTCCTGAAGAAGTGGCACGTCTGTGTTGGGCCATTCGTTTATGGAGGGGCTGTTTGGTTTCTCCAATGTACAGTTCCTTGCATTCCTCCTGGCACTGTACAGCATAGACAACATTGCTTTGTTTGTGTCTTGGTGTCTTGTATTTTGGGTGGACCTTTCCTCTTCTTTGCTGGGGTCTCGTTTTCTGGAGGTCTTTGTGAAGGCCCAGTCCGGGTAACCACATGTTTTGAGTGCTGTTTTTAGATGTTCCTGTTCTTTCTTCTTCCCTTGGGTTGTGGTGGGTACTTCTTTGGCCCTATGTTGTAGGGTTTTGATAACACCAAGTTTATGTTCCAGTGGGTGGTGTGAGTCAAAAAGAAGGTACTGATCTGTGTGGGTGGGGTTTCTGTAGATCTCAATACTAAGGTTTCTGTCCTCCTTGATCTTGACTGCACAGTCCAAGAAGGCCAGACTGTCTTCTTTTACGTCCTCTCTGGTGAATTTGACGTAATCATCTGTGTTATTCAGGTGGGTTGAGAACGCTTCCAATTCTTTTGTTTGAATCTTGACCCAGGTGTCATCAACATATCTGAACCAGTGGCTGGGGACGGTTCCTGTGAAAGACGACAGGGCTCTGTTTTCAACCTCCTCCATGTAGAGATTGGCAACTATGGGAGACACCGGTGAACCCATGGCACAACCATGTTTCTGCCTGTAGAAGCCCTCTCTGTATTGAAAGTAGGTGGTGTTCAAACAGAGGTCCAGCATGGTGCAGATTTGGGTTGGTGTTAAGGCTGTTCTCTCTGGAAGGCTGTCGTCCAAAAGGAGGCGCTTGTGGATGGTCGCTGTTGCCTCAGTGGTAGGGATACACGTGAAGAGGGAAATGACGTCGTAAGATACCATGGTCTCCTCAGGTTGTAGTTTGAGGCGACTGACCTTTTTAGCAAAATCCTGGGAATCCTGAAGCACCCCAACCGAAACTAGATGAACGACCCTGCTAACCACCCTGCCAAGGACTCTCAGGTGACCACCCGGGCCATTAACATGCCAATGGTCCACAGGGCTATATTTTCAAGCTCTGCCCCAGCAAACTTAGAACTGAAGAAGCTCTCTGGAGAGAGGGCGAAACGTTTTCAAGGAAACCTTTCAGTCCAGTTGACACAGAGAAATCTACTTTGGATAACCATGACCTGGATGATTGAGAATCTACACAGACGTAAAGACACATAGTTAATAGTTTAAGAAGGAATTTATTCAAACAGT
>JABWDL010000292.1:0-24809 GCA_015343265.1 Pao palembangensis | reverse complement strand
TCCCCTGCGGTGCTCCCACGTCACTCACCACCACATCAGACAGAGCAGCGCCAAGACGGACAAACTGCGGCCTATCTGTCAGGGAGTCAGTAACCCAGGAGACCGTGGGTGAGTCAACCATCATCGTCTGCAGCTTCTCTCTCACTAAAAGTGGCTGGATGGTGTTGAATGCACTGGAGAAATCAAAGAAGGTGATTCTCACTGTGCAGCCAGCACCCTCCAGATGTGAGTGAGCCCTCTGCAGCAGGTAGATGACGGCATCCTCAACCCCCAAACGGGGCTGGTAAGCAAACTGCAGAGGGTCCAGAGAAGATCTTACCTGCGGACGAAGGTGGGCCAAGACGAGCCTCTCCAGAACCTTCATCACATGAGATGTGAGGGCTATTGGTCTGTAGTCTTTGGGTCGCAGGGACCAGGCTTCTTGGGTACAGGAACCATACAGGAGGTCTTCCACAGTGTGGGCACCTTCTCCTGGGTCAGGCTCAGGTTGAAGAGGAGGCACAGGATAGTAGACAGCTGGCTGGCACAGGTCTTCAGTACCTTAGGGCTGATGCCGTCAGGACCTGCAGCTTTACCTTGGTGGAGTCTCTCCAGCTGTCTCTTCACCTGGCCAGTAGTCACAGTTAGCAGGGGGGGTGGGTCCAGGGGGCTCACGGTGGAGTGGGGGGAGGGTAGAGGAGGAGGGTGGCTGGGTGTTTGGAGGCCAGAGTGTGCGGGGGAGGGGGATACAGCGGAGGGCTGTGAACTAAATCTGTTGAAGAAACAGTTCAGCTCATTTGCCCTGTCCAAACTGCTAACTGGCCGCCTGTCTTTGACATTGAAGCCAGTTATTTCCCTCATCCTGGTCCACACGTCTCTGGTGTTGTTCTGCTGGAGCTTGGCCTCCAGCTTCCTCCTGTAGGAGTCCTTAGCCCTCCTCAGCTCTGCCTTCAGGTCATGCTGTATCCCTCTCATCTCCTCCTTGTCCCCTGATCTGAAGGCCTTCTTCTTCTGGTTGAGAAGAGCTTTCAGGTCATTGGTGATCCAGGGCTTGTTGTTGGGGAAGCAGCGTACAGTCCTGGCTGGCAGGGTGGTGTGTTCACAGAATTTGATATATTCTGTGATGCAGTCAGTCATGCTGTTGATGTCCTCCCCATGTGGATCACAGAGCACGTCCCAGTCAGTAGACTCAAAGCAGTCCTGCAGTGCCTCCTGGGCCTCCTGATTCCACCTCCTAACTGTCCTTGTGGATGCAGGCTGCCGCTGGACAAGAGGAACGTACTTTGGTGTCAAAACAACCAGGTTGTGATCTGATCTTCCCAGTGGGGCAAGGGTGTCGGCACTGTATGCGTCCTTTGCATTAGCATACAGGAGGTCTATTGTTCTATTGTCTCTCCTGGGGCAGTTTACAAACTGGTAGAATGTTGGCAGAGTTTTGTCCAGTGTGACATGGTTAAAGTCACCAGTGATGGTTATGAAAGCGTTGGGGTGCAGGGTTTGCAGTTTTGACATGGTGGAGTGAATGGTTTCACACGCTGCCTCGGCATCAGCTGATGGGGGGATGTAAACAGCGACGACAATGGCGGAGGTGAGCTCCCTAGGCAGGAAGTATGGACGCATCCCCACACAAAGCAGTTCAATATGTGGGCTACAGAAACATTCCTTTACGGTAACATGTCCCGGGTTGCACCACTTCTCATTGACAAACAGTGCAACTCCCCCTCCTTTCTTCTTACCGCTCCTCTCCACATCTCTGTCCGCCCGTATTGTTCTGAAGCCGGGTACAGTAGCGCTGGAATCCGGGAAGCACCAGTGAAACCACGTCTCCGTGAAACACATAACACTGCACTCCCGGAATTCCCTTTGAGTCTTAACAAGCGCCGCTAACTCGTCCATCTTGTTGCCTAACGATCTCACGTTTCCCATAATGATCGCCGGCACCGAAGGTTTATATCTCCTTCGTTTAGCCTTCAGCTTAGCCCCGGCTCTGCACCCCCGGCGTCTCCTACGTAGCTCCGCAGGGATTTTAGGCGTCGGTCCAGGCAGTAGCACCGGTTTACATCAGCTGGTCCCGTGTGTAAAAAACAACGCTCTCGCTCCGTTCCGTGTGGTCCCCTGTTACGAGCAGTAACAGCAAGACCAAAATAAAACAGGCTAACCAGCAAGTATCCATCGCTGTTCAAAACTACACTCAACAGGTTAAAGAGTAAGTTGAGGTGTTAAAGAGGAAAATTAACAAAAACACTACAAAAAGACAGGAGCTGCTGTAACAGGCTGCCACTCCATGCGGCGCCAGGTAAAAAGAAAAAAAAAAAAAAAATCACGGCGACCGCAGTAAACGTAGTGTCCCCTGCGATGCTCCCGGAGCTGGGAGCTCCGGCGACCATCAGCGCCCCCGAAACGATACAAAAGTTTGCTTTAACCAATGAACATATGGGTGAGATGAAAAATGGTATTGAGAAAAATTCAATCATGACATCATAGATGAAGACATGTCTGACGAAGACTTACTGAAAATGTCACAAAAAAGAAAAAGTACTGATAATACAAAAACAACGAGGCAAAGCCAAGAAAATTAACATTGAAACTCGAGCTTCAGAGTCAGAGAGCAACATCCCTTTGACTCCGGAGAACATGGAGGTATCAGCCACGGAGATCAAAGGGTTCCTAGAAAAAAGCAAAGGAGCCAAGTTGCCAAACGTAAAACAATTTTTCCCTGATCTCCATATGTTCCTAAGGTCAGCCAGACCACTGACCAGGAAATCTCTCCAAGGAGAAAACATTTTAACAGAGCAGGAAGTTTACAGACTCAGAAAACTGGTTGTCAGAGTCAAAGCGCAGATTCTAGAGGAGGAGGAGGCTTAAATCACCAGTATGTTTCTGCCTATATATCTATTAATTTTATCCATGTGTGATTTTAAAGTCAGCACCTTAAGCCTGAACGGGGCCAGGGCTGATTTTAAACGGGCTTTACTTTTTAGACTCATGGAGATAAAGAGAATAGATGTGATGTTGATCCAAGAAACCCACAGCACCGAGGACAATACGAGCGACTGGAAAAGGGCTTTAATGGGGAGGTGATTTTAAGCCACAAGTCCAGTCTGAGCGGAGGGGTGGGGGTTTTATTCGCCAAGAACTTTCTACCACTCTCCTTGACAGTAGAAGAGATAGTCCCAGGTGTCTTTTTAAAAGAAAAAGCTGTCATTGAAAAAATAACACTGGCATTTTAGGGCAGGCAAAGATGGCGATCTATTTTAGCAGAAGACAAATGACTAATGGCGGTGTCGAGGTTGAACCGGTCAAAATCTGTGTGAAGATAATCCAAGCCAGACTACTGATTGATTTGAACTTTTATCATAGAAACAGCGACCTAGACTTGTTCCACCAGGTTTGGGGTTTCAATCAGGTCCTCTGCAACATTTTAGATAACTCCTTACAGTACGGAGACGTCCTCTTACAAATGTAAATATTTGCGTGTGTATTTCTTTTATTTCAATTTATTTATTTATTCACTTATTTATTTATGCATTTTTTTCGAAAAGTGGTGATGTATTTACGTTGCCTTTGTTTATTTGAGAGAAATGGCAAATAAAGTTGTTTTAAAAATCAAAATCTCTCGCTCTCTGTCTTTATTCTCTGTCCTGTCTCCCTCTTCTTCTCCTCCTTTACCCAGCTGTCTTTCAGCAGGATGGTTCCTCCTTGTAAGCCTGGTCCTGCTCAAGGTTTCTTCCTGTTAAAAGGGAGCTTTTAAGCCACTGTGCTGACCTGGGGGTTCAGGCTCTGGGTTTCTACCTCTGTAAAGAACCTAGAGACAATTTTATCGTAAAAGGTGCTATAGAAATAAAATTGAATTGAAATTGAATTGAATTGAATTTTGATCGGCTCGGTCGTGGATGGAGACGATCAAAATCAAACAAGATCTTTTACTTTTTTGTTTTTTTTTTAATAAACTTTTCTTAAGTAATTATCTCTGCGTGCTGGTTTCAGCAGAGCACTCCCCCGAGGGTTTTGAGTGCTCACATGCTCCCTGGTTACACCTGAATCCAGCACCTTTGCCTCATACGTCCCAGTCGGTGGACCTGAGCACATGTTGGAGTCCCAGACTCCTCCCTCACCACACCTTCAGTTCAACTCGCTCAGTCTGTAGGAGAGAAATACGTTATTTATCCCAGACATGGAGATGATTTCCCTACAGCAGCAATAAACATCACAAAGCCACAACAAGTTAAACTACCATTTCAATAAAAAATAAAATATTAGAAAAAGGCCTAAAGTGATCACAGATGGGGCAAATTAAGAGCAGTGATTCTTTCAAACATGGACTTTAACAGGAAGGTGCACGTTGATTTGACTGTGGAAATTGTATGAAATGACCATGAAGATAAATACGGGCTCAGTACTGTTGACCTAAAACTGTTTAACAGAGCACTTAGCTTAAATCAACACTGTAGAATCAAATAGTAGCTTAAAGACTTTAAAGAATAAACTAAAAGTACAAAATGTGCAAATTGATAAAGTGCAAAATCAGAACAGAGCCTGTTAGAGGGTGAAGAGCTGAGAGTCTCCATCAGATGGAGGTAAAGGGTTGGACAGAGTTCTTGGACTGGGCAACGAGTTCCTGTGTCTGTATTAGCCTGTTGGAGAAGGAGCTCTGCTGCCTATCCAGCAGTGGATGGAGAGGGTGGAGAGGGTGAGCTACAACAGTTTGTTTAGAGTCCTCCTCTCCACCACAGCTTCGATGGAGTCCAGTTTGCAGCCAATCACGGAGCTGATCAGCCTTCTTGATCAGTTTGATCAGTCTGCTGGGGTTGCTGGTTCACATCCTCCCTCCCCAGCAGACCACAGCAAAGAACAGGCTGGCAACAACAGCCTGGTAGAAGATGGGGTGGAGGTGCTGGGCTGAAAAGCAGAGGGTAGGCAGCTGGAATGCCTTCACCCCCCCATTATCTCACTATATTACAGTTACGGTTAGAATAAATGGACTGGTCATACTGGGATAGAGTGGACAAAATGGTGATACTGGGGCAGAGTGCATAAAGGATGATGGGACCCATGAGTTTACCATCGTTATTCCGCATTTATTCTTTATGTTTTTCTTCTCCTCATTAGTGATCAGATGAAGAACAAGTGATGATGCAACTGTTTATTTGTAGCTGTCAATCAAACAAATCTTCAGCTTCCAAAGGTTTCCTCCACTGTCACAGGTTCCAAAACCAGCACCTTCCTTTTCCGTGCCTCCTCCCACAGCAGTTGTGTCTAACCTGTCCCCTGCGCTGGACTGTGTGACGGCCCTGCTGGCCGTGGAGTGTGATGACTTAGCAGGGGAACAGTTGTCCCACTCTCCCTGGCTTCAACGTCGCTGCTGTCCTTCGATTTGCTGCTCTTCTACTGTGCAGCCATGGCCCTGCTCTGCGTCCTCTACTGCCACCTGCTGCCCTAGGAGAGCCAAACTACAAGCCTGCTGAGAGCACACATGATGAACACACACACACACACACACACACACACATGCGGAGGGGACGTGGCAGCGTCCTTTAAACACAACGACAGCATTAAAGGAAGACTGAAGTTGCACATTGGAGTGTTTTTTTAGCGTTAGCTGCTCTGTCTGCTGCACCAGCGCCACCAGTAACAGCTGGTGAAACTGAGGCCCAGGGGCCACATGTGGCCCGGTGAACTATTTAATCTGGCCTGCAGAGGCTTTACAATCATTTCTCCAAAAGCCAAATTAAGAAGGTTGTCAGCTTGATTGGTTAGAAAAAGGTTCAGATAGAGGTCAACTTCCTGTTCCTGTTTCAGAAACAATCTGGGAAGGGAATGAGGTGGTCGTGTGTTCATTGCTTTGACATTTACTATTACAGTTTAGTAGTTGGTTAAAAATACTGTACTTGTAATCACTCCTGATAGACCTTTGTTATTTCACTAATGTTAATTGTAACACTGTGACGTTTTACTAAGTTTGGTAGATGAGAATATATTAATATTTAGTGTCGTAGTGTGATGATGGCGGATCAGTTCCCGCAATCACATGATCTCGCGAGAATGTAATGATAATATATAGGAAATCTCATGAGAGTTCGCCTGAAAAACCTCACGGTTCACATTTCACCAGTCTAGCCTTTGAATGTGCCTGTAAAACATTTTATATTGCTCCTGTATACAGTTAATGACTTAATCGTTTTGTTTGAATATAAATAATATGTTGTAGTTTATGTGAAAGAGTATTTAAGTATTGGAATTGGTTAAGTAGTAGTGTTAATTCATGGGAATGTATAGTTTATTCTACTACTGAATGAGGAGTAGTTTATTGATATTTATATTCTGAAGTGCTCTGTCCTGTCCATATAAACAACGTTTACTGAGCTAAGGGTAAATGAAGAGAGCTCAAATTTAACTGGTTTACACAACAGTTTCGTCGGTGTTTGCTGCAACAGAAGAAACTGATGTGAGACGTCATCAGTAACGTATCGCGTCATTTCCTGTTTCTGCTCGTCCTACTCGTTCACTTCTCCTGGTGTTTGCTACGGTGGATTTACTGTTGTTAATTATTTGTTATCTTTTTGTTTATCCTGTTTAGTAGTACACAAGCATTTTGGTGAAAGTTTAGTAACCACATGATCCTTTGGGTTCTATACTTCGCTCTGTCTATTTCGTTCCGCGCAGCTGCGCTCACTGCTAGCATGGCTAACTTCACTTCTCCCACCGTTTCTCCTCCGGTGTTCTGCAAAGTGTGTGAAATGTTTAGTTACTCCTCGGCCTCCTTTACTGAGAGTCAAGCGTGTAGAAAGTGTAGCTTATTTATAGCTCTAGAGGCGAGGCTTAGCGAGCTTGAGGCGAGACTCCGCACACGAGATAGCATCGTAGCCCCTGTAGCTAGCCAGCACCAGTTAGCCTGTGCGGACCGGCCCAGTTCAGCTACTGTTAGCTGTTCCCCCGCAGCCCCCGAGCAGCCAGGTAGTCAGGGTGATTGGCTGGCGGTTCGAAGGAAGCGTAGCCTGAAACAAAGGCCTGTGGTTCACCACCAACCGCTTCATGTCGCAAACCACTTTTCCCTGTGGTTCATCACCAACCGCTTCATGTCGCAAACCGCTTTTCCCCACTCAGTGACGCACCCACTGAGAAACCGACCCTGGTTATTGGCAACTCTATTCTTCGTTACGTGAAGCTGACACCAGAGACCATAGTTAAATGTATCCCGGGGGCCAGAGCGGGCGACATAGAGGGAAACTTAAAGCAGCTGGTGAAAGATAAGCGCAAATACAGCAAAATTATCATTCACGTCGGCGTTAACGACGCCTGGCTGCGCCAGTCGGAGATTACTAAACTTAATATGGAGTCGGTGTGTAACTTCGCCAAAACGATGTCGGACTCTGTAGCGTTCTCTGGTCCCCTCCCGAATCTGGCCAGTGATGACATGTTTAGCCGCATGACATCGCTCCGTCGCTGGTTGTCGTGGTGGTGTCCAGAAAACAACGTGGCCTTTATAGATAATTGGGAGACTTTCTGAGGAAAACCTGGCCTTATTAGCAGAGACCACATTCATCCCACCTGGGGTGGTGCAGCTCTTATTTCTAGCAATATAGCAAAGTTCATTGGACAACCAACCTTCTGACAACCCTGGGTGGAGGCCAGGAGGCAGAGTCGCTGTCTTACTAGCTTCTCTGCTGTTTCTGTAAAACTGCCGCCCTCCAATAAAAATAAAAATAACAATAAAACTAAAAACGCTCACAGTAACACTAAGTTTAATAATACAATAGAAGTAGTGTCAGTACCTCGTCCTCCCATAGTTCATCTAGTAAATAAGTCAAGAGGTGTTAATAATAATAACCTTATAAAAATACACAGCAGTAAACACTCAGAAACAAATAAAACAGTTAGATGTGGTCTGTTGAACATACGATCTCTACGGTCTAAATCTCTTCTAGTTAATGATTTAATAACAGATCATCTGTCTGTTATTTTCTTTCTCACGGAGACCTGGTTGCAGGATGAAGAATATGTTAGTTTAAATGAAGCAACTCCATCAGGTCATATTAACTATCATGTTCCTCCAAGTGCAGGCAGAGGAGGTGGAGTGGCAGCAATCTACCGCTCCAGCCTTCAAGTCAATCCCAAACCTAATGCTACCTGTAGCTCTTTGAGAGTCTCACTATCAGCCTCTCTCACCACAACTGGAAGTCAGAAAAGCCAGTTTTATTAGTTGTGGTGTATCGGCCACCTGCAGCTGCTTACACACAGTTCCTGGCTGAGTTTTCAGATTTCCTGTCTAGTTTAGTGGTCAGTACAGATAAAGTCATTATAGTGGGTGATTTTAACATCCATATGGATGATGATACTGACAGTCTTAAGACGGCGCTTAACTCACTGATAGATTCAACAGGTTTCTCTCAGTTAGTAAATGAACCGACGCACTGTCATAATCACACTCTGGATCTGGTTCTCACCTGTGGTCTAGAAACTGAGAACCTGGTAGTTGTTCCCCAAAACCCCCTCCTCTCAGACCACTCACTTATAACCTTTGACTTCATTCTAGCAGACCGAGCAGCACATGACAGGAAGGTTTACTACAGCAGGTGTCTCTCTGAAGATACTAGAGACAGATTTGTAGCTGAAATTGCAGCGCTGCTCCCTCTCGCGCCTCCTACTGGTGCAACAGATCATTCTGATCTAAATGTTACTCCTGCAGATATTGACTGCTTTGTCAATGTCACTGCAGCCACACTGCGTATAGTTTTAGATTCGGTTGCCCCACTGAAGAGAAGGTTCACACACCATAGAAGACTGGCTCCGTGGTATAACACACATATCCGACCTCTTAAGCAGGCATCAAGACGGATGGAGAGGAAGTGGTATTCAGCCAGATCAGCTGATTCCCAAAGCGCCTGGAAAGACAGCTTACTAACATATAAGAAGGCCCTCCGTAAAGCTAGAACAGCTTACTACACTTCATTAATAGATGTAAACAAGAACAACCTGCGTTTCCTGTTTAACACCATAGCAGGTTGACAAAGAGTCACAGCTCGGTTGAGCCTTCTGTTCCTGCAGCTCTTAGCAGTGAAGACTTTATGAGTTTTTTCACCAATAAAATCACTAACATTAGAGAAAAGATCGATCAAGGTCGCTCCATGACAATTGATGAGCTGCCCTTGTTAGCAACCCCATCTAGTCCTGATCCACCTCTGGACAGCTTCCTGCCCATAGACCTCCCTGAGCTGACCTCCAGCATTAATGGATCTAAACCAACCACATGTCTCCTGGACCCCATCCCAACTAGGCTTTGTACTAGGTTATGTACCTCAGGCGTTTAAAACTGCTGTTATCAGACCTTTACTTAAAAAACCTTCACTTGACCCAGGCGTCTTAGCAAATTATAGACCGATATCCAACCTCCCATTCATCTCTAAGATACTTGAGAGGCTGGTTGTCAGTCAGCTAACCGATCATCTAAACAGGAATAGTCTATTTGAAGTGTTTCAGTCTGGTTTCAGAGCTCATCATAGCACAGAAACAGCACTGCTTAAAGTCACTAATGACCTCCTCATGGCATCAGACAGTGGATTTATCTCAATACTGGTTCTACTGGACCTCAGTGCTGCCTTTGATACTGTAGATCACAGCATTTTATTACAAAGGCTTCAACACTCCCTCACGTCCTCTCCTTTTCTTCTTCTTTCTCCTCCTTTTTTTCACCGGGATTATCTGGGTCCAGTCCTCCTTGCCGTTCTGTGTGTCTCTCCCCCCTTCTCTCCCTCTCTCTCTCTCTCTCTCTCTCTCTCTGAGTGTGTGAGGTGGCGTGTGAGCGCGGAGCTGAGAGCGATTTTCGAATCTTTGATTCAAATTTCTTGAGTTTTCCTTTGGAAAACATTTCTTTCTTTCTTGGGTGAGTGTGTGTATGAGTTGGGTCCTTTATTTCTTTTTTGTTTGTTTGTTGTCTTTTTGGCGTAGGTTGTGTGTGAGTGTGTGTGCTTGGCCACGAGGCCACTTTTGTTCGGCAGTATGCCGGTTGTTGGGACTGCACCGGCGGAGTTTGAGAAGCTGACTCGCTGTCATGCGGTCAAACGGTCAAACTCAGCCCCGTGGTGCAGTGCTCGGTGGAGGAAGCGGCACTGGCAATAGGAGACGTTGTGGGACACGAGAGCGTCAGGTCGGCGTCGCGGATGAACGGGGCGATTGTGTGTTTTCTGGATAGCACGGCTAAGGTTAGCAAGCTGGTGGAGAAGGGAGTGGTCATACAGGACACTTTCACCACCGTCTCCCCTCTCTCTAACCCGGCCACTAAAGTGATAATATCCAACGCACACCCGTTCATAAAAAATGAGTCACTGGTGAAGGAGCTGTCCCGGTACGGGCAGCTGATCTCCCCCTTCAGGATGGTCTCACTGGGCTGTAAATCACTGAAGCTAAAACACGTTGTTTGTCACAGAAGACAGGTAATGATGATTCTGAAAGACAAAGAAAGTCACCTGAACCTCTCCTTCTCTCTAAACGTCGAAGGATACAATTACATGGTGTTTGTGTCCTCGGAAAACATGAGGTGTTTTGGCTGTGGAGCGGAGGGACATCAGGTCCGTTCCTGCCCCGAGAAATGCGGAGCTCAATCGGCTCAGCCTGCCGTGGCTGCTGCTGCTGGCGGGACTGCGAGCGAGGTTCCGCGGTCTTTTGCCGCTGCTGTGGCTGGCTCAGGCCCAGATTCAGCCACGATAGTAGTTCATTCTGCCATTGTGGCGGAGCCGGTGGCTCCCGCTCCGATGGCGATGCTCGATGGGGGAGCTCCTCCCACTGAAGAGCCGCCCTCGGTTGTGGAGACTCCGGTTACCACAGAAAACGCTAGTGTGGGAGAGGTTCCCGAAACATCGATCCACTCATCAGTGGAAGAACCTGCCTCGCGTTCCAGTAGTGAGAACGAACAGATGATAGATGATATTAAAATTGTTAGAAACAAAAAAAAAAAGGAAAAGAAGAGGGTCATACTTGAGGAAACGGTTGAAGACATGTCTGAGGATGAATTATTTAAAATCTCACAAAAAAGGAAAAACACGGACTTAGGGCAAAGAAATAAGGCAAAAAAGGCAAATAAAGAATTGCTGGCGTCCACTGAGCCAGCAAGTGAATTGGCACAGTCTCAGGATAATGTTGGACCGGTCTACTCCCCGGCCCAAATTAAAACGTTCCTGGAGCAGACCAAAGGAGCCCGACTGCCGAACGTTGGAGAGTTTTTTCCTGACCTTCTCTCCTTTGTCAGGTCAGCTCGGGTGTTAACCAGGAAATCATCAGGGAAAAGCAGTGAGGAGCTTTTGAATGACCAGGAGATTTATCGGCTAAGAAAACTGGTCTTAAGGGTAAAAAACCAACTCATCAATGAGGATGATGGCTTTTAGATTATTTTACCTTTTAATGAATGCCTTCACTGCCGTTATTTATTTCTTATCAATGTGTGATTTTAACATCAGCACCCTAAATCTTAACGGAGCTAGGACTGATTTTAAAAGAGCTACCGTTTTTAAATTGATGGACATTAAAAACATTGATATAATGCTCGTTCAAGAAACCCACAGCTGTCCAAACAATGAAAATGACTGGAGAAGAGCTTTTAATGGGGAGGTCATTTTAAGCCACAGGTCCAGTCTGAGTGGAGGGGTGGGAATTTTATTTGCTAAGAGGTTCCTACCTGTCTCTTTTACTGTTGACAAAGTCATTTCTGGTGTTTTACTGAACGTTAAAGCTGTTTTTGAAAATGTAAAATGTGTGCTTTTAAATGTCTATGCTCTCACAAACCCGGTGGAGAGGACAACGTTTTTAAGCATTTTAAGTGACTGCATCAAAAATTCCGTTGACGATGGTTTTATGTTTTTGGGGGGGATTTTAACTGCACTGATAATCCTCACTTAGACAGGAACCATCCTGAGCCACACCCAGCTTCAGCCCACGCACTGAGACAGCTGATAGAGAGTTGCGAGCTGGCCGATGTGTGGAGGACTTTTATCCTAAAAGAAAGACAGTACACTTATAGTCATAGTAGGGGAATGGTTTTATCTCTAGCCAGACTGATTTTATTGTTTTAAACACCATTTAAATATTTTTAAAAGGTGTGTTATCAATCCTGTGGGTTTTAGCGATCATTTTCTTGTGTTTTGTCATGTTTTTATTAAAAATGTCTGGGTTAAGAGTGCCTACTGGCACTTTAACACCACTCTTTTAAATGACCAGGCTTTTAGAAATGCTTTTAAACTCTTTTGGTTGTCCCACAGAGAGAGCAGGTCTGCCTTCGCCAATTTACAGCCATGGTGGGACTTTGGCAAAGCCCAGGTGAAGCAGCTCTGCCAGCAGCTGACTCGCGGCGTCACTAGGGAGTTGACGAGGAAAATGAAAGATCTGGAGGAGCAGGTAGGAGCACTAACTTTTTCGGCTGCTTCTACAGAAAACGGGGGGCTACTACATACCCTCAAGTCCAAAAAGTCAGCTTTGGCCAACCTGTTGGGTGCCTCAGCACAGGGCGCTCTGGTCAGGTCTCGGTTCATGAACGTTTCACAGATGGACGCTCCCTCCCGTTTTTTCTTTGGGTTAGAGAAAAAGAACGGACAAAGGAAGATCATTCACTCCTTACGTACAGGTAGCTGCTCTGCAATCTCAGACTCGTCTGAGATCAGGAAGTATGCTGCTGGTTTCTACAAGAACCTTTATAGGAGTGAGTGGTCATATAATCCAAATGTGCAAGACAGCTTCTTCAGGGGTCTCCCTCAGGTCAGCGAGGACATCAACACAGAGCTGACGGCAGAGATAACTCTAGAGGAACTCCACGCTGCCACCTTAAGCCTTCAAAATGGCAGGACTCCAGGGATCGACGGCCTGCCAGCTGAATTCTACAAGTCCTTCTGGGACGTCATCGGTGGTGACCTACTAGAGGTAGTCCTGGACAGTCTGAAAGCAGGCAGACTACCCCTGAGCTGCAGAAGGGCAGTTATCACCCTACTGCCAAAAAAGGGAGACCCGCAGGACATAAAAAACTGGAGACCGGTGTCCCTGCTGTGCACAGATTACAAAATCCTGTCCAAAGCTCTAGCCCTTAGACTGAGGGAGGTGATGTCGTCCATCATCCACCCTGACCAGACCTACTGTGTGCCCAACAGGTTTATCAGTGACAACGTCACCCTAATCAGAGATATCTTGGAACTCTCCAGTTCATTGGCTACACAGACTGGTCTTATTTCCATAGACCAGGAAAAGGCTTTTGACCGAGTTGAACACCAGTACCTGTGGCAGACTTTAGCTGCCTTCGGGTTCAACTCTGGCTTTATAGCCATGGTCCGAGTGCTCTATAGTGACATTGCGAGCGTTCTAAAAATCAATGGTGGACTGAGTGCTCCCATTGAGATCCAGAGAGGGGTGAGGCAGGGCTGCTCTCTCTCTGGGATGTTATATTCAATAGCCATCGAGCCGCTGCTGCACAAATTACGACAGAAGCTAGCTGGCATACGTCTTCCACAGTGCCCCGTGACCTTTAAACTGTCTGTCTATGCTGACGATCTTATTGTTTTAATCAATTCACAACAAGATATTAATATTCTAACCGATACTGTGAACGACTTTGGTTTAATTTCGTCAGCTAAGGTCAATTGGGGAAAGAGTGAGGCTCTGATGGCTGGAGGGGGGCTGGGAGGAGGTCTCACACTACCCGGTGGTCTCCAGTGGAAAAGAGGGGGACTACGTTACCTTGGGGTTTTCCTGGGGGAAGGAGACTTTACGAAAAAAAACTGGGAAGACTCTTTGGAAAGAGTTAAGGGGCGGCTAGAGAAATGGAAATGGCTTCTCCCAAAGATGTCCTACAGAGGTAGGACAATAATTGTCATTAATCTAGTCGCCTCATTCCTGTGGCATAAAATGATGTGTGTTGAACCTCCGGCTCCCCTCCTTAGTCAAATCCAAAGAGTTTTAGTTGATTTTATTTGGGACAATCTACACTGGATCCCACAGAGTGTCCTTTTCCTCCCCAAAGATGAGGGAGGTCAGGGCCTAGTTCATCTGGAAAGTAGGAGAGCTGCTTTTCGGCTGCAATTTTTGCAGCGCCTCCTAACTGGGACAAAGGACATTCTGTGGAGACCGTTGTCCCGATGTATCCTGCAGCGTTTTAATGGCCTTGGTCAAGATTTTAATTTATTTTTAATGAACACACCAAAAATGAGTGCATCTCCTCTGCCATGTTTTTATAAGAGTGTTTTTAAGGTGTGGACTATGGTAGCCAAAGAAAGGAGGGGACAGGCGGAATCCGCATACTGGCTCCAGCAAGAACCGGTTTTATGGGGGACTAAGTTGGACCTCCCCAGCTGGACGGGGGAGACGATAACCAGGAGAATGGCGGCTGCTAGGATTGTCACACTGGGCCAGGTGGTGGCACTGACAGGCCCTCAGATGGACGACCCCTCTGGCTTTGCTGCACGACTAGGAATATGCTCACTGAGGATCGTACAGAAATTGCTGGACTACTGGAAGGTGAAACTCTCGTGCCATGACCGCCTGCTGCTGACCTCATCTACAGACATGGTGGTGGGGGAAGAAACTTTCCTGCCTTTATTCTTGCACCAGATTTTAAAGACTGCTCCGGTCCCCTACTTAAGAACTCGTCTTTTATTTTACTACAAGACGCAACCGGAAAAACGTTATACAAAATGATGGTGAAAACAATAAACAGAGAGAGACTGAACCAGAGAACTGACACACCATGGAGGAGATACCTGAGCCTAGCTCCAAGCTGCGGACCACAGTGGAGGGCGCTGTACAAACCTCCACTCTCCAAGAAACATGCTGACCTCCACTGGAGAATCCTCCATGGTATCATTCCAGTCAACTCTTTTGTGTCAACCATTAATGAGACGGTGGAAGATAAGTGTCCCTTCTGTGACCACAGAGAGACAATTTTTCACTGTTTTTATGAATGTCAGCGTTTATCACCATTGTTTTTATTCTTACAAGTTGTTTTTACAAAGTGTGGGGAATTTTTTAACAAGCAGTCTTTTATTCTTGGTTTTAGATACACACGTCATCAAAAGCACAAGTGCCAGCTTTTAAACTTTGTTTTAGGGCAGGCCAAGATGGCAGTGTACTTAAGCCGCAAGACGATGATAGCAGAAGGGATCAATGTTGAACCAGTCACTGTGTGTGTAAATATGATCAAGTCCAGACTCCTCATTGATTTTAATTTTTACAAAGAAACTGGAGATTTGGACTCATTCGAGCAAGAGTGGTGTTTTAATCATGTCTTTTGTTTTTTGACAGATGACTCGTTGCAGTTTGGAGATGCACTCATGTAAACTCATTTTATTTATTTATTCATTTATTTATTTATCTACTTATTTATTGATGTACACATTCATCCTGACTTTTGAATGTACGATAAACAGAATGTGTTCATTGTAAAAAACGGCAAGTAAAGATTTGTTTCAAAATCAAAAATCTCTTTCTCTGAGCGTGAGCAGAGGCGTCTAGTGAGCTGAGAGCGATATTGGAATTTTTCCAAATTCAAAAACATTTTTTTTGATCTTTATTGAAGTATTTTGTCAGTGTAGTGTGAGTGGGGTGTGGTGGTTAGGTGTGAGTAGTTTTAGTTAGTTTGATTGTGTTTTTTTTTGGGTTCACCGGTCTGCCCGTGTGTGGCTGGCCGGCGTTCCCCGCACCATGGCGGTGAGCGGCGGGGATCTCTCCCGGTTGTCGCGGAGGCACGGCATCAAAGTGGGTGCCGGGTCGACGCACACCGTGGAGGAGGTAGCCCTCGCCGTGGGGGAGGTCATCGGGCACGGCTCGATTAAATCCGCGGCCCGGATGAACGGCGCGGTAGTATTGTTTGTGGAGAAGGTGGAACAGGCCAATCTCCTGGTGGAGAGAGGGCTTAGCATTGGAGGAGCGTTCGAGGAGGTTCTGCCGCTGAGCCGGCCTGCAACAAAGATCACCCTCTCGAACGTTCCTCCGTTTATTAGTGATGAGTTCCTGTGCGCGGAGCTGTCTAGACACGGAAAAATTGTATCCTCGATAAAAAAAAGTCTTGTCCGGGTGGAGATCTCCGCTCCTAAAGCACGTAGTCTCCCACCGTAGACAGGTCTACATGATCTTCAATAACTGGGGCGAGGACCTGGAGGTTCGCCTCCGTGTCAGGGTAGAAGGGTTCGACTACGTGCTTTTCGTCTCCTCTGCGACCATGAAGTGCTTCGGCTGCGGAGAGGAGGGACACATCATTAAAATGTGTCCGCTCCGAGCCGACGCCGGTGCCACCGCTGAGGAGCGAGGCCGGGATGGCGGAGCCCCGGGCAGGTCCGGGGAGCAGCGCTCCGAGCCGGAGCCGCAGCCTACGGCTGCATTGAGCCAAGCAGCGGCTACCGCCGCGGCTGCGGAGGACGCCGTCACCGGCGTCCCCCCTGGCGTGAGCGCTGCAGGACACAGGAACGATCAGGGAGCGAACGGAGTAAACTTAGATAGTCAGATTCGGGAGGAACGAACACACACAGCAGTGGAAAAACAGGAAAATATGGAAACGGAGGAACAGGTGGTGGACGGTGAAGGAGGTGAGGAGCAGACAGGTGAGGAGCAGACAAGTAAGGAGCAGACAGGTGAGGTGGGCGATAGACAGAAAGGTGCAGAACAGATTAATAAAGTGAATGAGGTGCAGGTTGATAGTGTGAGTGAGGAGCAGACAGGTGAGGTGGGTGAGGTGCAGGTAGGTGGCATGAATGAGGGGCAGACAGGTGGGGACGAGGGAGTGATGGAACAAGAGCCTGCTGGCGCTTCAAAAATAGGAGAAGCTGCAAACAGAGCGATAAGGTTGGGGTGAAGGTCAGCAGGCAGACAAGTAGGAACGTTGAGTCGTCAGACAGCAGCGAGGGTGAGGACTGCGTGTCTGACGAAAGCAACCTGTCCCACTCCCAGGGACCAGCCAGCCAGCCAGTCAGCCTGGGGGGGAAAAGCTACACAGCCAGGATGATTAAAACTTTCCTCCAAGAAACTAAGAATATGAAGGGGGTCATCCTAGAAAATTACTTTCCGGATAAGGAATGTTTTTACAAATCCGCCAAGGGTCACGTAAGAAACAGAACTGAGGCGGACCTCACGGACCAGGAAGTGTTCAGACTGAAAAAGCTAATCCTGAAGGTGAAAAGACAAATTGGACCACAGTGATGAGAGCACAAACAAGCACTTTGCTTGCTTTTATTGGTTTTTTATATTGTTTTTATTTGTGTTCACTTTTAATACCCTTTATGAACAATTTTAAAGTGGGGAGTTTGAATGTGAACGGGGCCAGAGACGGCAGGAAAAGAGTCGTCATCTATGAAACGGCAAGGCTAAAGCACATTGATGTTTTATTTATACAAGAGACACACAGCGACCAGGAGAACGACACTTGGTGGAGCAGAGAGTGGGGAGGACACGTGTTCCTCAGCCACCACACGGCTGTCAGTGCCGGGGTGGCCATCTTACTCTCCAAGGCCTTCACCCCGGCCTCCCTGAGGGTGGAACACGTGGTCCCGGGGAGGTTTTTGCTTTTAGAGGCTGGTTTTAATGGATTTAATATTGTTTTTATGAACATTTACGCTCCAAATGATGGTGCAGGGAGGAAGCTCTTTTTAGAAACAGTCAGCAACAAGCTGCAGAGCCACAGGACGACAGACTACCTGATTTTAGGAGGAGATTTTAACTGCACTGAAGACGGCGCAGTAGACCGTAACCACTCGGAGCCTCATCCAGCTTCCCAGCACGCTCTGAGGCAGCTGGTCTTCTGCCACGGCCTGGTGGATGTATGGAGGAGGATGCACACAGGCTGCCGGCAGTACACATGGTCCCACTACAGAGATGACACGGTAACTTTAGCCCGCCTTGACCGGTTTTATTGTTTTAAGCACCATTTTAGCATCTTTAAATTGTGTCGAATTTTACCAGTTGGTTTTTCAGATCACTCCTTGGTTGTGTGCAGTGCTTTTATCAGAAACATCTCACCCAAGAGCGCATACTGGCATTTTAACTCGAGTTTAGTGTCTGATCACAGTTTTAAAGAAGCTTTGAGGTTTTTATGGTGTGTTTTTAGACAAAGAAAGAACGATTTTACTTGTTTGAGGCAGTGGTGGGACCATGGGAAGACCCTGATTAAGATGTTGTGTCAGCAGCACGCGCTTAATGTCACTGGTCACATCACCAGATCCATCAAAGATCTGGAGAATGACATAGTGGAATTTGAAAGCCTATGTGAGTCCACTGGAGATCGAGGGAGCATTGAAGGCCTCAGAACTAAAAAGAAGGCTTTAGCCGACCTGCTGGACACAAAGGTGCAGGGAGCCCTGGTCCGGTCCCGGTTTCAGAACATCAATGACATGGATGCTCCCTCTAGCTTCTTTTTCAGCCTGGAGAAGAAGAGCGGGCAGAGGAAGGCCATCCACTCCCTGCTGTCAGACACCGGGCAGGAACTGACGGAGCCAAGCCAGATCAGAGCCAGCGCCGTGGGATTCTACTCAGCGTTGTTCCGGAGCGAGTACGAAGAGACCAACGGACAGTTCCAGGAGTTCAGTGACGGACTGCCTCGGGTGTCTGAGGACACCAACTCCAGCCTCAAGCGTCCACTGACCCTGCAGGAGCTGCATGCTGCGCTCCAGACTATGCAGAGCCGGAAAGCTCCGGGCATCGACGGACTGACTGTAGAATTCTACAAGGCCTACTGGGACATCCTGGCTCCTGATCTGTTGAACGTCCTCAACGAGAGCCTGGCCTCGGGGACTCTGCCCGTGTCCTGCCGGAGGGCCGTCATCGCGCTCCTGCCCAAGAAAGGCAACTTGCAGGACATCAAGAACTGGCGCCCGGTTTCTCTCCTCTGCACCGACTACAAAATTCTCCCCAAGACTCTGGCTATCCTGCTGAGGGAAGCTATGGAGCAGGTCATCCACCGGGACCAGACCTACTGTGTGCCCAGCAGGACCATGGCAGACAACGTCTGCCTCATTCGGGATGTCCTGAATCTCTCCAGTTCACTAGGTGTGAACATCGGCTTGGTCGCATTAGACCAAGAAAAGGCTTTTGACCGTGTTGAACACCGCTTCCTCTGGAAAGTGATGGAGAGGTTCGGCTTCACAGGCTTTATTGCCAGGATCCAGGTGTTGTACAGTGACATTGAGAGCGTGCTGAAGGTCAACGGCAGCCTGTGTGCTCCTTTCAGGGTGCATAGAGGTGTCCGGCAGGGCTGTGCGCTGTCGGGGATGCTCTATGCACTCTCCCTGGAACCCCTCTTACATAGACTGCGTTCAACGGTCCATGGATTGTTTTTACCTGGTTTTACAAAAAGTGTGGTTTTATCTGCTTACGCTGATGACCTAGTGGTTTGTATTAGAGATCAGCAAGATGTGGATGCACTAAACAACACCACCAGTCGCTTCTCGGCTGTGTCGGCCGCAAGGGTGAACTGGGGAAAGAGTGAGGCCCTTGCGGTTGGCGAGTGGCCTGGATGCCTCCCAGTCCTCCCAGACAGACTAACTTGGAAAGATGATGGTCTGAAGTACCTGGGCATCTACCTTGGGAGTGACAATATAATGAAAAAGAACTGGGAGGGCTTGACTGAGAAAATAAAAGGAAAACTGGGCAAGTGGAGATGGATTCACTCCCACTTGTCCTACAGAGGAAGAGTACTGGTTTTAAACAATCTGGTAGCCTCTCTGCTCTGGCACCATCTCGCATGTGTGGAGCCACCACCAGGGCTGCTGGCCCAGATTCAGACAGAGATGGTGAACTTTTATTGGGATGGTCTCCACTGGGTCCCACAAGCTATATTGTTTTTATCTGGTGATGAGGGGGGCCAGGACCTTGTTCACCTGGCCAGCAGAGCTGCCACCTTCAGGATTCGGTTTATTCAAAGGTTTTTAACGGGTCCTTCTGATCTGGTTTGGAGGGAGGTGGCCAAGTGTGTTTTTAGGCAGATTAACGGTCTAGGACTAGATGAGGCTCTGTTCTTAACTGATTTTAAGTTGCTGTCGACAGGTGGTCTGTCCCCTTTTTTACCGTAGTGTTTTTAGGTCCTGTGCGTGGCTGAAATGGGCCCACAGTGAGTCGACCTCTCTGCACTGGCTACTGAAGGAGCCTTTGGTCTATGGAGGAAGGTTGGACGTGAGCTGTGACGCCCTGCCTGGACTGACGGGAGCACTGAGGCGCTCAGGGGTCATCACACTACGGAAGCTGCTGGAGGTGGCAGGACCCACGCTGAGTGACATCCAGACCCTAAGCCCTGTGCTGGGCATCCGCTCCGCTCGCTGGACCCAGAGGAGCCTGGAGCTCTGGAGACAGAAGCTCTCAGGCAGAGAGAGGAGCCTTCTCCTGAGGTGGTCCAGAGGAGAAGCCCTGTCTGACCCCTCGGACGCCTTCCCTGACCTCCAGCTGAGCCCTGAGCCCACCCAGCCGAGCGGGTTCCTGCAGGGATCCGGTGGCGAGGGAGCCCTGAGCCTGCACAGAGCGGATGGACGGATCATCTACTCCACCTGCACCAAGGTGGCCAACGCCCGGGACCTGAGCCAGCGTCCCCTCACGGCGTGGACTACCAGGCTGGGGGCCAGCATCCGCAGTGGAGGACCCTCTACAAACCTCCCCTAAGGAAAAGGACTGGAGACCTGCAGTGGAGGATCCTCCACGGCGCCATTGCCACCAACTCGTTCGTCGCGGTTTTAAACTCCACTGTCGCAGACGGGTGTCCGTTCTGCTGCCTGAGGGAGACGGTCTACCACATGTTCACTGACTGCAGCAGACTGACCCCGTTTTTTAGCCTTTTAACTGCTGTTTTTAGCACCTTTGGTGTTCAGTTCACGGCCCCTGTTTTTATTGGTGGTTTTAAATATGACAAAAGAACAAAAGCAAAGTGCCAGATTTTAAACTTCCTGAGCGGTGAGGCCAAGATGGCGATCTATGTGACCCGAAGGGACAGAATCAAGGCGGAGACTTCATGTGAACTGGTCTCCCTGTGGAGGCAGAACGTCCGGGCCAGAATCAGGCTGGAGTTCTGCTTCTACAGGGAGACCAAGAACCTGGAGGCCTTCACCCAGCTATGGGGGTGTGAGGAAGGCCTGTGTAGGGTGTAGGGTGACCCAACAAGAAGAGCTGGTGATTTTAAAAATCTTGTAAAAAGCTACCTGGTTTTAGCTTTTTACAAGACTTGTTTTAAATATGTAACCTTTTTATCGTCTTTTAATTATTTATTAGACGATAAATTGTGAATAAAGTGTGTTTTTAAAAGTCAAAAAAAAAAAAGTCAAAAGTCTCTCTCTTTGCAGGTCTTCCGTCTCCAGGAAGACCTGCAAAGGTCCGTGCTGTACGGACCTCGGCCTCTGGCAAACTCAGGGTCCGCTGTCGGCACCTGCCTATACTGTTCATCTCTCTATAACAACCTGCTATGCTGTATTATGTGTATATATGTCTGATATGTTTGTATTCCTATGATTGTATTTTGTTTGTATTTCTTTGGTTTTATGATTGTATCTGTTCTCCATCTCTCTTTCTCTTTAATCTCTCTGTCCTGTCTCCCTCTTTTATTCCTCCTTTACCCAGCTGACTTTCAGCAGGATGGTTCCTCCTTGTAAGTCTGGTCCTGCTCAAGGTTTCTTCCTGTTAAAAGGGAGTTTTTCCTGCCACTGTGCTTACCTGGGGGTTCAGGCTCTGGGTTTCTACCTCTGTAAAGCACCTAGAGACAATTTTATTGTAAAAGGTGCTATAGAAATAAAAGTGAATTGAAGCTAAAGATTTGGCTTTTTGTTTGTTTATGGGATGTCTCTAATTAATTAGGAGGCCCCCGGGAAGACCAAGGACACGCTGGAGGGACTATGTCTCTCGGCTGTCCTGGGAACACCTTGGGATCCCCCAGAAGAGCTGGACGAAGTGGCTGGGGAGGGTGAAGTCTGGGCTTCCCTGCTAAGTCTACTGTCCCCCCGACCTGACCCTGGATAGGTGGAAGAAAATAGATGGATGGATGGAAGTCTCCCAATTTTCTATGGCCACATTATTTTCTGGACACAACAGCGACAACCAGCGACGGAGCGATGACATACAGCTAAACATGTCACCACTGGCCAGATTCGGGAGGGGACCAGGGAAGCTATGAAGTCTGACATCGTTTTTGAAAAATTACACACTGACTCCATATTAATTTTAATCTCCGACTGGCGCGGCCAGGCATTGTTAACGCCGACGTGAATGATAATCTTACTGTACCCAACCAAGAGCTGCTGGGAAATTATTTCTTTCTTTCATTTGTATTTTTTAGAGGATTTAATCAAATTGCGGCACTGTCGCTGCAGAACAGCAGGTGGCGCCATTGCACCATTCCAGGAGGATCCAGTTTGGAAAGTCCCGACCACGTTGTTCCCGGTGGCCTCTCCCTCTCTCCTCTCTCGTCTCTCCTCTCTCTCTGTGAGCGAGGTGGCGTGTGAGTGTGGAGCTCAGAGCGACTTGGATTTTCAAATCAAGTCAAACCACGTAAATCTTTTTTTTTTCCATTTCTATTTTGGGTGTTTGCACTCTGGGTGAATGACTTCATTCTTTAGGGTTAAAATAAAAGGGCTTTAGTGTGTGAATGAGTTGAGTCTGCCTTTTTTCTGGGTGAGCGGTGTGCTCCTAGCACAATGCCCTCGGTAGAGGCTGCAACATTCGGCATCTCTCATTGAATACACATGCGCAGTTTCCCACTGACAACATGCTTTGAATGAAAAGCAGTACGATAACTGGTTTTACGTAGCAAATGT
The DNA here is from genome assembly GCA_015343265.1 of Pao palembangensis. Lineage (NCBI taxonomy): Eukaryota > Metazoa > Chordata > Actinopteri > Tetraodontiformes > Tetraodontidae > Pao > Pao palembangensis. The sequence continues at coordinate 2,088 of JABWDL010000292.1, read as the reverse complement.
GTAGTCGGTAGTTTTGTCATAGTCCATGTTTGGATGCCACATTTAAATCAAACCCCTCGGATTAAAAGAGGTGAGCTAACGTTAATGTAAAGATTAGCGATTTTCCTTCATTGCTCTAGTATGTTAATGTGACGTGGTTAACTTTAGCATGTGAATGCTAAAGTTCATGAAAGGAGTTCATTTCCCACGATGCAATGCATTTATTTGGAATTTGGAAATTCTCACCGTGTCTCCCACTTTAAATATGTATTTGCAATTGCGAGGGTGCCATTTTAATGCTGCTGTGAAAATTATTATTGTAACCATTTACCAAATCCTGCAGAACGTTGCGGTAACGCCGAGTATTATTAGCGATAAAATATCTCCACATTCTGCCTTTTAACGTACGATTGAATCTTTCCACGACCGAAGCCTTGAGATCGTGGTAAAATGGTTAATTTTGTATTTGCTCATCAGGGCCTGAAATTTCTGGTTTAGAAATTCTTTGCCGGCGTCCATCTGTAGTTTGAGAGGGGTTCCGCTTTCTTTAAAAACGGATTCGAACGCTAGAACCACTTCGGCGGCTGTTTTTCTCTTTAGACACCGCGCAAAAGCCTTTTTAGAAATCACGCCAATCACCGTCAGCAGGTAATCGATTCGTCGATGATGCAGCAGCCGTTGAATAGCCGGTATGAAAGTAGGCGTACAGAGGGTTTTAACCACTTTGTAAAAATTGGTTTTGTAATAATCTTCCTCCAGATGGTTCAGACAAGCGTGCTGCTTCTGACTGGGGTGATTGACCTCGCACCCGTAGCAATCCATGACGCGGAGCTTCCTAATAGCCAGCCCGAGCAGATGCAGCAGGCCGGTCTTAAGCGTGTGGACCAGAGTCCATCAGACTCCGCCCTCCATCCGTCAAATCCATCTTATCAATGCCTGGGGGATCACCTTCTCGGGGGTAGGTGGTGGTGTCGGCGGTAGAATCTCTTCATCATCATCAACATCATCGCCCGAGGGAACGTTCGGAGCTCCGCTCAGCTTGGGGATGACCGGGGTGCACCACGACTCCTGGCTTGATGACAGGGAGGAAGACAAAGAGACTCTTCCGGCTCGGAAGTCTTTTCCTCCTGGAGCAAGAAGAGATAGGTGGTCGTCACACCTCTGGGTTTCTTGGAGGTCATGTTGAATTTGAAAAAGATTGAAAATCCTGCTTCCATCTATACTAAAGCGGGCGAGAGATTTTTTGATTTTTAAGGGACTTTATTCGCCATTTTTCTCAAACAAAGTCAAGGTAGAAACAGCAGATATGATAAATTATAAATAAATAGATAAGCAAGTGAATAAATAAATAAATAAATAGAAAAAATAAAAAATAAAAAATATACATGCACACTTTCACGTTTGTAAGAGGACGTCTCCGTACTGTAAGGAATTGTCTACACTTTTGCAGAGGACCTGTTTAAAACCCCAAACCTGGTGGAAGTGATCTAGGTTGTTGTTTCTATGATAAAAGTTAAAATCGATCAGTAGTCTGGCTTGAATCTTCTTCACACAGATTTTGACCGGTTCAACCTCGACCCCGCCATTGGTCTTTTGTCTTCTGCTAAAATAGACCGCCATCTTTGCCTGCCCTAAAACAAAGTTTAAAAGCTGGCATTTATGCTTGCATTTGTGACTGTATTTAAACCCAAAAATAAAAACAACTTTGCTAACAAAAACTCTCCACAATTGTTAAAAACTGTGTGTAAGAACCGGAACAGAGGTAAAAGATGGTGACACTCATAAAAGCAGTGAAAAACAGTCTCTCTTTCTCCACAGAAAGGACAGGCGCTGTCTGCTGCTGTGTTGATAGTGGACAGGAAAGCGTTCACTGCCACTGCTCCATGGAGAATTCTCCAGTGGAGGTCCGCGTGTCTCTTTGAGAGCGGAGGTTTGTAAAAGGACCTCCACTCTGGTTTGGATGATGGAGGTAGATCCAGATAGTTTCTCCATGGGGTGTCCTGTCTATTGTGTAATTTGTCCCGGTTTATTGCTTTTACCAGTAGTTTGTATAATGTTGTCCCGGTGGCGCTGTCCAGTGAAACGGGATGTGGGTTGTCCAACAAAGGC
>JABWDL010003157.1:0-13881 GCA_015343265.1 Pao palembangensis | reverse complement strand
TAGTTCTTTACTAGGAAGTGTAATCGGATTACATTTACTTACTTCTTAAGAAAGAAATGTAATCGATTACATTTACTTAGTTCTTTACTAGGAAATGTAATGGGATTACATTTACGTAGTTCTTTAGAAAGTGTAATGAGATTACATTTACCTAGTTCTTTACTAGGAAGTGTAATCGGATTACATTTACTTAGTTCTTTAGTAAGAATTGTAATCGGATTACATTTACTTAGTTCTTTACTAGGAAATGTAATCAGATTACATTTACTTTGTTCTTTAGACAGAAGTGTAATCGATTAAATTTACTTGGTTCTTTACTAGAAAATGTAATCAGATTAGATTTACTTAGTTCTTTAGTAAGACATGTAATCGGATTACATTTACTTAGTTCTTTAGTAAGAATTGTAATCGGATTACATTTACTTAGTTCTTTAAAAAGAAGTGTAATCAGATTACATTTATCTAGTTCTTTACTAGGAAGTGTAATCAGATTACATTTACCTAGTTCTCTACTAAGAAGTGTAATCGGATTACATTTACTTAGTTCTATACTAGGAAGTGTAATCGGATTACATTTACTTAGTTCTTTAGAAAGAAGTGTAATCGATTACAGTTACTTAGTTCTTTACTAGGAAGTGTAATCCGATTACATTTACTTAGTTCTGTACTAAGAAGTGTAATCGGATTACATTTACTTAGTTCTGTATAAAGAAGTGTAATCGGATTACATTTACTTAGCTCTTTAGTAAGAAGTGTAATCGGATTACATTTACTGAGTTCTTTAGAAAAACGTGTAATCAGATTACATTTATGTAGTTCTTTACTAGGAAGTTTAATCGGATTACGTTTACTTAGTTCTCTACTAAGAAGTGTAATCGGATTACATTTACTTAGTTCTTTATTCGGGAGTGTAATCAGATTACATTTACTTAGTTCGTTAGTAAGAAGTGTAATCGCATTACATTTACTTCGTTCTTTAGAACGAAGTGTAATCAGATTATATTTACTTAGTTCTTTATTCGGAAGTGTTCTCTACTAGGAAGAGTAATCGGATTACTTTTACTTAGTTCTTTAGTAAGACGTGTAATCGATTACAGTTACGTAGTTCTTTACTCGTAGGAAAAATCAGATTACATTTACTTAGTTTTTCAGTAAGAACTGTAATCAGATTACATTTTCTTAGTTCTTTAGAAAGAAGTATAATCGGATTACATTTACTTAGTTCTTTACTAGGAAGTGTAATCGGATTACATTTACTTAGTTCTGTAGTAAGAAGTGTAACCGGATTACATTTACTTAGTTCTTTAGTAAGACGCTTAATCGGATTACATTTACTTAGTTCTTTACTAGGAAGTGTAATCCGATTACATTTACTTAGTTCTGTACTAAGAAGTGTAATCGGATTACATTTACTTGGTTCTTTAGAAAGAAGTGTAATCGGATTACATTTATTTAGTTCTTTAGTAAGAAGTGTAATTGGATTACATTTACTTAGTTCGTTACTAGGAAGTGTAATCGGATTACATTTACTTAGTTCTTTACGCGAAAGTGTAATCAATTACATTTACTTAGTTCATTACAAAGAAGTGTAATCGGATTACATTTACTTAGTTCTGTACTAAGAAGTGTAATCGATTACATTTACTAAGTTCTTTACTCGGAATTGTAATCGATTACAGTTACTTGGTTCTTTACTAGGAAATGTAATCGGATTACATTTACTTAGTTCTTTAGTAAGAAGTGTAATCGGATTACATTTACTTAGTTCTTTATTCGGAAGTGTAATCAGATTACATTTACTTAGTTCTTTAGTAAGAACAGTAATCGGATTACATTTACTTGGTTTTTTATTAGGTATTGTAATCGATTACAGTTACTTAGTTCTTTACGCGGAAGTGTAATCGATTACATTTACTTATTTCATTACAAAGAAGTGTAATTGGATTACATTTACTTAGTTCTGTACTAAGAAGTGTAATTGGATTACATTTACTTAGTTCTTCATTCGGAAGTGTAATCAGATTACATTTACTTACTTCTTTAGTAAGACGTGTAATCGGATTACATTTACTAAGTTCTTTACCCGGAATTGTAATCGATTACAGTTCCTTAGTTCTTTACTAGTAAATGTAATCGGATTACATTTAGTTCTTTAGTAAGAAGTGTAATCGGATTACATTTACTTAGTTCTTTACTAGGAATTGTAATCGATTACATTTACTAAGTTCTTTACTTGGAATTGTAATCGATTACACTTGCTTGGTTCTTTATTAGGAAATGTAATCGGATTACATTCACTTAGTTCTTTTGTAAGAAGTGTAATCGGATTACATTTACTTAGTTCTTTAGACAGAAGTGTAATCAGATTACATTTACTTAGTTTTTTACTAGGAAGTGTAATCGGATTACATTTACTTAGTTCTTTACTCGGAATTGTAATCGATTACATTTACTTAGTTCTTTACTAGGAAGTGTAATCGGATTACATTTACTTAGTTCAGGGGTGTCAAACTCATTTTAGCTCAGGGGCCACATAGAGGAAAATCTATTCCCAAGCGGGCCAGACCGGCAAAATCATGGTATATAACTTAAAAAAAACAACTTCAGATTGTTTTCTTTGTTTTAATACTGTCCAAAATAGTGCAAACATAACACTATTAATCATAAAACACTTCAAGTTATTTGGAAATTCTAAGGGCAAAGAACACACAATGTCTCAGTGATTCACAGACCCAGAACAGTATCACAGAACTATATCAGGGTGTCATTTCTCAGGCAGACATGTAAATAAAAATAATAAATTCCTGTTGCCCAAACAAGTGCAAGAACCACAGGGTCACAAATCATGAATAGGTTAAATTTACAAATAAATTCAAAACAATAGCACTTTAACATATAAACATAAAGCTGTAGCATGAAGTCAGTGTAGCCAAAATAGTGCAAACATAACATCACTATTAATTATAAATCATTTCAAGTTATTTGAAAATTCTGAGGACAAAGAACAAACACACAATGCCTCAGTGATTCACAAAACTGTTTCGCATCATATAACGAAATAAAGGTGTCTCATGCAGCACTTTAAGTGGGGTTGCATTGTTTATTTGACTCCTGATACCTGGCATCTTTTAGCTTTCACCAGCGCATCAATATCAGGCGTCACATTCCGAGTGACAGCCAGCTTCAGGATGTGATTCAAGTGGCTGTGCGTGAGCCTTGAGCGCAGCCTTGTTTTATTAATGCTCATTACAGAGAAAACCTGTTCACAAAGATATGTGGTTCCAAACATGGACAACAGCTTTGCAGCGAGGGATGTCAAGTTGGGGTAACCTGGCAAGAGGTTCTGATAAAATGTGTCCAAGCTAGATGCGGCAAATTTGCCCTTCAAATCCGAATCACACTGCAAGCCAATTATTTCAAGTTGGATGTTGACGGGCAGATCAGAGGGATTCACGGTGAATGGCGAGCAAAAAACCTTGAAGAATTTTTCCAGTTCACCAAAAATCTGACAACGTTGCTCAAACTCCCGTAACAGTCCCATTATTTTATCTTTGAATCCGCTTCATGTCCGCGACACTCTGGGTCGCGCACACACGTTTAAGACAGGAGAAGTGAGCTGCGTCACCACAGGAGAGTCGCGTCTCCCACAGTGACAGCTTCAACTTGAAAGCGCGTATGCTGTCGTAATACTGTGTGACAACTTTGTTGCGCCCTTGCAGCTGTTTGTTCAAGTTATTCAGGTGCTCGGTAACATCCACCATAAATGTGAGGTCCTGCATCCGGTTTGCCCTTTTCTTCCATGAACTGTTTAATTTCTTCTCGTAAATCATAGAAACGCCTCAGCACAGCACCTCGGCTTAACCACCTTACCTCAGTGTGGTATGGCAAGCCATAGATGTGGTCTTTCTCTCTGAGAAGGCTGTCAGAGTGATTCAGGCTTCTGGATCGGATGAAATTCACCGTTTGAATGACCACCTTCATGACGTTACCCATGTTTAATGACTTGCAACACAAAGCCTCCTGGTGCAAAATACAGTGAAAAGTCCAAAAATCAGGTCCTCCATTTGCAGATCGCACTCTCTTTGAACTTTGTCACAACACCTGCTTTTCTCCCGATCATTGAGGGCGCACCATCCGTAGCGAGACTGACAGCGCGGGACCAGTCCACTCAGACCCTGTCCAGGGCGCCGACGAGTGCGGTGAAAATATCATCGGATGTCGTTGTACCTGACATTGGTACCATCTCCATGAACTCTTTGGTGACGGTCAATGTGTCATCATCTCCGCGGATGAAAATGGCCAGTTGTGCAACATCTGTAATGTCCGTGCTTTCATCAATTGCAACTGAAAAAGCAATAAAAGCCTTTACTTTGTTTTTTAACTGGCTGTCCAAATCCACTGAAAGATCGGAAATCCTGTCTGCGATGGTGTTTCTTGTCAGGCTGATATTTGCAAAAGCCTGTCGCTTTTTTCAATTCAATTCAATTCAATTTTATTTATATAGCACCTTTTACAATAAAATTGTCTCTAAGTGCTTTACAGAGGTAGAAACCCAGAGCCTGAACCCCCAGGTAAGCACAGTGGCAGGGAAAAACTCCCTTTTCAGGGCACAAGATCTCTACTGCCTTCACCATGCATGTTTTTTATGAATTTGCCCTCACTGTATGGTTTTGAAGCCACCGCCATTTCGTTAGCAATGAGGTAACTAGCTTTGACCGCAGCGTCACTGATATCTCGGCTGTGAGTAAAAATAGACTGCTGTTTCTTCAGACCCGACAATAGTTCATCCACCTTCTCTTTTCTCCGCTGTCCTTGGAAGTTATCATATTTGGCATGAAAACTCACATAGTGGCGACGAAGGTTATATTCTTTCAGCACTGCAACATGTTGTGAACACAACAAACATACTGCTTTCCCATTCACTTCCGTGAAAAAATAGGATGACCATCTTTCTTGAAACACTCTGCACTCGGTGTCCACTTTTCTCTTTTTTGACAGCGACATTTTGGGGCAATAACGTAGAAGCAGTAATAAATCGCGGGGGCGAGCAAAACACAAAACAACTCATCCGATCCGACCTACTTGCTTTGCCCCGGTATAAACAGATTGCTTGCTTAACACAAGTGCTATTGCACCACCAAGTGGACGCATTAAAAATTTAAAACAGCAGTTAAAAATTTTTTTGAAAAATTGCAGTTCATTTTTATACTTTACATAATCATCTCTCAGGCCGGATTAAACCCTTTTGCGGGCCTGATCCGGCCCACGGGCCGTACGTTTGACACCTCTGATTTATATGTTTGTAAATCTGATTGTGATGTCATCAGTGCCTCACCAGCTTTGAATCTCACAGCACGTTACTGGTATGTGGTGAGTAATTATTCCTCCTTCACAAGGGATCACTCCAATTCCCAGACCCATGAGTGGATCACAGATGTCTACATGTTCAGACAACATTCAGACCTTTCTTTGTATATTGTTCCATCTGAGATTCTACAAAAATAGGTTGGGTGGAGTGAGCGATGCCTTCCACCTCCACGGTGCTGAGTGCTGTTTTTGTGGCTCTGCAGTCACACAAAAATGTTACAATCTGTCTGTTTAGAGTCAAAATTTATTTTGGTTTCACATCATAGCTCAGACAAATTCATTGTTTCTGTGGTTTGTGTGTGTGTCTGCGTCTGACCTCCTGATTGGTCATTGTCAGTCTTTCCACACTCTTCTTGTCTGTCATGCCTGCTTCTGCAGTCTCGTGCCCAGTGTCCAACTTTACCACACTGGTAACACACATGCACTGGCCCCCACCTCTTCCTCTGCTCCTGCCTGTTCTTCGTCCTCCTCTTCTGTGTAGTGATTCTGTTTGAAAGAACCCAGTCTCTTCTTCCCCATTATTATCTTCCAACACATATATTTGTCAATTTTTGATCTTTAGTCAGATGTTGTTCTGCGTGTTTACAGTGTTGTATAAAATCTCTCAGTCTCGCTGTGCCATGATTCACCATATGTTTTGTCACAAACCTGCTTATTTTTGGTGTCAGGCCTCGTAACAGCATTTTAAGTTGCTGTTCATACGGGCTGTCGTTTGTCACACTTGACATGACAAACTCCTGGTTTTTGTGTTGGTAGATTAATTCCAAGCCAATTTACAATTGTCCTGTATTTATTTTTCATTCTGGCATTTAAATCACCCACTCTCTTAAATCAACAGAATCATAAATCAAGTTTTTTTTATCATTGTTTGAATTCCGGTATCCACATACACAACACAAATCTGCACCCAAATCTTTTCTGTAAATTCTGTTTCAACACCTTTTGTTACGGAACGTTTGGTGAGGACCCAAGCGCAGACGCAAGGCAGGTTCAGGAACAAAAAAAATACTCCTTTATTGGGTGTACGCGAGAGGACCGGGAAAATAAACTGAAGCTCTGCAGCCAAAACAGGAACACAAAAAACCCACAGTGGCAAACGGCGCACTGACAGGCACACAGAGTCCAACAAGGTCAATGAGGCAAAAAATATAAAAAGGCAAACAGAGTCAAAAAGACAAACCGTCCAACAGACAGACAGGCAGACAGGCAGGCAGACAGACAGACAGACAGACAGGCAGGCAGGCAGACAGACAGACAGACAGGCAGGCAGGCAGGCAGTGTCCATGAGGGAATCAAGCAGGCAGGCAGGCAGGCAGGCAGGCAATAATGCAAAAAGGCAAAACCACAAATGATCCAGCAACAGGGCCAGCTGGCAGCCTCCCCTATATCTGTCACTGATTGCCCTGATCAGTTCCAGGTGTGCGGTCCCTGCTGGATCCTGGTGATGAGCCACAGGTGCGTGGTCCCCGCTGGATCCTGGGGACCCGCGCCCTCTGCAGGGGAATGCGGGGCAGCTCCCGTAATTCTTAAAGGGCCGGTAGGCCGGACCCTAACACCTTTAGTTCTGTATCTTGCCATGAGATTAGTTAGTTCTGTTCTGCTTATCTCAAGGTCTTGTTTCAGGTGTGTAACCCCTGTCTACGGCCTTCTGCACATCTCCTTCAGTCCAGGGTCGGTAGACAAACATTGTGAGAATTTGTAATGTGCCCACTGGGTTTGGAACTTCAACCACTGGCTAAATATCTGGACCAACAGGTCCTGCAGATTGTTGTGACTGCTCTGCATTTGTTCCCTTCCAAACTTCTCCTGGTTTCCCACTTCTCAAGTCATGTCCCTCAGTCACTTTAGTTCATGTCAATTTAATGTCAACTGTGGTTTCAGGAAAAGTTAAGTCAGCCAAATTCAGATAAAAAGAATAATTTTGGGAAAGGTGTTGGAGGTGGGTAAAGAGGATGTTGGGGCTTTTGTCTTGATTCTTCATGTCCATCTCATCATCTGGTCACATTATCGTCTATGTCCGTCAGCGTGAGCACTTGTGCTTTCCCAGCTTCTCTTCTGTCTTTGCTTCTCTGCTCTTCCTCCTGTCTTTGCTTCACTTCTACCAACCAAACATGTACTCCTTCAAATCCTGACTTTTGTTTGGTTTATTTTTAGTTTTACTGTGAATATTGCAATTACACTTATCCACATTTCACTTTCTCTTCATCTTCTAAGAACATTTCTAAGAACATAAGAACTACTTTTTGTCACTTTCATATTTAGGAGGCCTTTCTTCTTTGGAACATTCATTTTTCATTTCATTTATTTAAAAAAATCTGTAATATTTTTCTTAACAGTGAGACTAACCACAGGTTTTATAGGCTCCTTTGTGTGTAGTGTAAAAGTGTGCTGGTGGAGTTTATTCAGTGCCTCACTCCTGTTGTTGGTGGAGCTGGGAGGGATGTGTACAGCTGCCAGCAAAATTCCCTCAGCAGGTAGAATAGTAACGGCTCTGATAGCTAGTGGTTTTTGCTGCTGTGATATTAGCAGCAGAGAGAATAAAAAGTGCGAGAGTGCATGAGGTCCAGTCCTACTTGCATTACATTGCTGATTAAGTTCACAGGTTGAGATAATTTACAGGTTGAGGTCAGAAAATCAGGTCAGGTTGAGTCCTTGTTGGAGGTTGGTACTGCACTAGGAGTTGTTCAGCAGTCTGGCTGCCTGGAGAAGGAATCTCTTCTCCATTCTGGAGATGTGGGCAGGAAAGCTGCAGGATCTTCTACCTGATGGTAGGATCTTCTACCTGATGGTAGTAAAGAGAAGAGTCCATGTGAGGGATGTGTAATGTCCTTCAGAATGTTCCTGGCTTTGCGCAGGCAGTGGGTGTTGTAGATGTTTGAGAGGTGGGGCAGAGAGGCTCCACTTACCATTATTTATGACATGGCACATTCTTTACCGCACCGTGCTAACGCTGCTGGTGTATTTTGGCAGCGTGCTTTCTGCAGCCACCTCAGAATGTACAGATGCTGCTGAGCTTTCTTCCTGATTTATTAGTTGTTTTCAGTCCAAGTGAGGTTGTCTGTGGTGTGAATGCCCAGAAACTTTGTGCTCTGAACAATCTTCACTGCAAGGTTGTTCATGCACAGTGGACTGTGGCTGGGTGGAGTCCAACTAAACTCACTATTTCCTTTGTTGTATCCATATTGAGGGATAGCTTGTTGTTATTGCACCAGTTGGTGAGCTGTGCTACCTCCTTCCTGTACTCCAGACCATAGATAGTACAGCCTTTCTATTATATTCCTGAGAACTTACATTTTAAGGCCAGTTAGCTCAGATGGTCAGAGTGTGGTGCTAATAACGCCAAGGTCATGGGTTCAACCCCCATACTGTCCCTTTGAGGCATGTCTTGTTGTTCTTGGCATGTTTGGGAGAGGGGGGTTATGTTTTTTGTTTACTTGAGTGTTTCAGATCTGTGTCACACCAAGTATTTCCACCTCCACAAATGGGAGGAAAACCAATGAATAGAGCAGACATTTTTGAGCTAGATACATTTTAAATTAACCTTATAATAATTCCTGGGTAAATAAGATCTAAACAGCACGTTGTAGCCATACAAATTCACGAGACTACCAGATTAGCACACGATACACACCTGACTGTCTGATTTTGCCTTTGCTTGTTCTTTGCCTGGTTTTTCCTGCCTTGTAATGAATGAAAGTTGTGTTATTATAAACATCCTATCACAAAGTTATCTAGACGTGAGGTGCGCCTGCCTGTTTAAGATGATGAAGCACCTGGAAGTGAAGTGCCATGTGTGCTTGTGTGCCATGTGTGAGGCATGACCGATAGTAAAACTTGGATGCGCAGAAAGAATTCAAGGCCTTTGCCGCCTAATTCACACTTACCCTGCTTGTCAGTTCACCATGACTGATACTGGTGTTGTCCACATTTCAACTTAAACCAGTATACTTGTGTAGAGGCAGTATCTATGAGGTTTTACTGAGATGTGATTGTGGCTGGTTGAGAACTTTACTCAATGCTCAGCCTGACTGATTTGTGATGTAGTACTTACTGCAATTTTTGATTGTCTCTGGAGAGACCCAACTTCATGTTTAATGAAGTTGATCCTTGTTTTCTTTGGCGCTGGTACAATTTCTTAATAGCAAAATAAAGCTTTTAATGATTCCCCTTAATGTAAACCTGTTGTAGAATTGTCTTTCATGGCCAGCCAAACATAAACGTGAATGAAGATGCAAGTTAGTAGGAAAAGAGTACAGAATGTGTATAGGATTTTAAGGTGTGGTTTCACAAAAGGTGTCAAAGGTCTAATACATTAAAGAAGGTGGGGTTTAAACCTAAAAACAAAAAAAAAAAAACTTGTGTTGTGATGCCACAGTCACAAGGGCAAAATTTGTTGTGGTTTCACATTTTGCATCATCTCATCTTTGCAGTTGAGTATGAAGAGGCCAGGATGAGAATCAGCACCTCCTAATCTGAGACCATACTTCTCCGTCGGACATGAGTGGAGTGCCTTCTCCAGCTCAGGGAGGAGATCAAGTAAATCGGGATCTTGTTTACAAGTGAGGGGAGGATAGAGCGAGAGGTTGATAGGTGGATCACTGCGGCGTCTGCAGTAATGTGAACTCTGCACCAATCCATCTTGGTAAAAAGAGACCTGAGCCAGAAGGTGAAGCTCTCGATTTACCGGTTAATCTTCGTTCCTATCTTCACCTATGGTCACGAGCTTTGGGCATTGAGCTAAAGAACAAGATCGTGGGTACAGTAGGCCGAAATGAGCTTCCTCCGTTGGGTGGCTGCGCTCTCCCTTAGAAATAAGGTGAGAAGCTCTGTCATCTGGGAGGAGCTCAGAGTAGATGAGGATGAGGAGGTCTGGGCATCTAGTGGGGATGCCTCCCTGATGCCTCCCTGGTGAGGTATTGAGGTCATGTCCCACTGGTAGGAGTCCATGGGGAAGACCCAGGACACGCTGAAGAGACTTGCTGTGTCTCTCGGCTGGCCTGACAATGCCTCGGGATTGGAGGCACACAGAATTATGAGGAAAAAAAAAAAAAAAAGTCATTTTTTTTTAAATGTTTTTCTTGATCAAGATACATGTTTTCAAGTATGGGTCTTTTGTATGCACCCTACAGGCACAGATGTATATCCCTTTTTGTGCCTGGGAAGCAGAAAAAGAGTTATGGGGACAAAAATTCAGAACGCTTCACGAATTTGCGTGTTATCCTTGCGCCAGGGGCCATGCTAATCTTCTCTGTATCGTTCCAATTTTAGTATATGTGCTACCAAAGTAACACAGTAGAATGATGGAACCAGCTTCTATATAGAAGGGTCAGTCCTGCCAGCAATCTTGATCATGGGTGGAGCTCAGCGCCACTTGCTAACTGCTTGCTAACTGCTTCTAAAGGGTTCGTTCTGGATGGCATAGAAAGTTATAGTCCTTCACTGCGAATTCTGTATTTAGGGAAAATAATTTGCTGCTCTGGTTCAACTGTCAACAGTATTTTGAGAGATGCAAAGGAGGCTGATAAAAATTACTCATAATGAGCCTTTGTGTCAGACAGCCAGGAGTGGTGAGCTCCACACACAAGGAGGTTACAGCTCCTCCTCCTTCATGGCTTCTTTTCCACAGCTCCTCCTCCCCGAAGCAGTCTGTTCTATGGAGACACACAGAGGACTGAGTTTTTCAGAATGAGCCTCTGTGTCAGACAGTCAGGACTGGTGAGCTCCTGATGTGTTGCTTCAAAGGCACTTTTTTGTTATTTGTGATATTATATATTATATATTTTGATATTATTCTCTTCCGGTGTGGGGCAGAGGCCCCAGATAACCTATGACTCGAGGAGGTCAAGCTGAGCTGTTAGCAATTTGGAGACAGAACACAATGGACCAGACCATTTGCCTATGGGTACACCATGCACATGTTCAAGCTTTGTATGAACCATCAGCTGTTTTAAACATATATAATGGACTCATTATGTTTGAAAACTAATCAGAGTTATTATTATTATTATTATTATTATTATTATTATTATTAAATGTTTATATTGACTCAGCAAGCTGTCAGCTGTTTCAGACACTGACCCAATAAGAAGATCATGCTTAAGCAAAACACACCAGCACACGCTTACGCAGCTATGCTGATACATTCGGTTATATAAGATAAATACATAGGGACTCATAAGTTAATTATATGAGGGTCACAAGCTACTCATAGGAGTTGTGAGCAATATAGAATTTATGGCCTAAATTATTAGCTGATTAACCTGTTGCAAGTTTTTTTTTTTTTTTTTTTTCTTGGCGGGGTGGAAAAACAGAAGGCACCTGCTGCATGTTTGTTGAGGTTGTCTTTTTCAAAAAATGTCACCCAGAATTTATTGAAGAAAAATACATCAGCCAAATGGTATCAGAAGAATGAAAAAGGCACGAGAAAAAATTATATCAAAATCTAAAAATGTCAGTCGACGACAGCAGAGCTCGTCTTAGCAGCCGCCTTCGGTCTCTGAAGCAACCAAACGCTCAGCCCGAACCTGTCTTGCTTCTCCGGACTTTGGCTGACACGCTCTGCTGCTTCTTTTTTAGTGCCAGCAGCTGAACTGGTTAAATTTTTAGCAAAAACTCAGCCGACCAAACCAGCATCCCTGTGCAGAGGCAGTATCATAGTCTAGACCACTGAGATGTGGTTATTGCTGGTTGAAAACTTTACCCAATACCCAACCTGACTGACTTTCAATAGTCAGCTATGGCAATTTTTGATTGTCTCTGCAGGGGCTGAAAAGGATGTTTAATGACAAGTTATTCTCTTTTTTCTTTATAATTACTGCAACGAACCATGGCAAAAGAAATCAATCCTGTAATTGTCTCTCTAACTACAAGGAATTGGCAGTATTACTTTAGTTTGGGTGTCCAGACACAAAGAAGATGTAAAGCTTAAATTAATGTACAGTATATAAAATTTAAAGTTGTGGTTTAACATTTTGCATCATCTCATCTTTGCAGTTGAGTATGAAGAGGCCAGGATGAGAATCAGCACCTCCTAATCTGAGACCATACTTCTCAGTTGGAAATGAGTGGAGTGTCTTCTCCATGTCAGGGAGGAGATCCTGCCCTAGGGTGGAGGAGTTCAAGTAAGTAAGTAAGTAAGTTCTTGTTCACAAGTGAGGGGAGGATAGAGCGAGAGGTTGACAGGTGGATTGGTGCAGCATCTGCAGTAATGCAGAACTCTGCACCAATCCGTCTTGGTGAAAAGAGAGTTGAGCCGAAAGCTGAGGCTCTTGATTGACCGGTCGATCTTTGTTCCTACCCTCACCTATGGTCACGAGCTTTGGGTATTGACCAAAATAATAAGATCGGCCGAAATGAGCTTCCTCTGTCTGGTGGCAGAGTTAACCTTAGAAATAAGGTGAGAAGCTCTGTCATCCAGGAGGAGCTCAGGGATAAGGATGATAAGGATGATTTCTCCCCGATGAGGTATTAAGAGCACAATGGCCTTCACCTTGACCGTGTGAGGCAACAGGACCTGGTCTGATTTCATCAGTGACTGGTCTTGGACCCAGAGCTTTGTCAGGTATTATTCTGTTGGATGAATAAACTACACTTATATCTTCTCTCGATCCAATTCAATTCAATTTTATTTATATAGCACCTCTTAAAAAAAATATTACTACTATGCCTCTTTACAGAGGCAGAAACACAGAGCCTGAACCCCCAGGTAAGCACAGTGGCAAGGAAAAACTGGAGAAGACTGGACACACTGATAATCCTGGTGAGAAGAAAAGGAGGAAAGGACGTGAGGGAGTGGTTGGTGTTGAGGAAGTGGGGAACTGCTCAGTGGATCATGTGTTTGTCCCCAGCAGCGTAGGCCTATAGCAGCATAGCTGTGCTAAAAATTGAAGAATAAGAGTTTGATGAGCCTATTCTAGCTGTAACTGTGAGAACTGACTGTAACTAGATCTATCAGCCCTTCACACTTTGTTTGAGGCTAACTGTACGCTTTACTGAACAGAAAGATTTTAAGTTTGATCTTAAAGGCAGACGTGGTGTCTGCCTCTCAGACCCAGGTTGGTAACAGGTTCCACAATAAAGCTGCCCGATACCTAAAAGCTCGTCCTCCCAGTCTACTTTGATTAATTCTGGGAGCTACATGTAAACCTGCACTCTGTGATCTGAGGAATCTTAGGAATATACAGAACTATGAGATCCTGCAAGTATGATGGAGATAGTCCACTGAGAGCTTTATATGTTAGAAGGAGAATCTTGAAATCTATTCTAGATTTCACCAGAAGCCAGTGAAGAGAAGCTAAAACCAGAGAGATATGCTCCCTGGAGCTGGTTCCTGTCAGAACTCTGGCTGCAGCGTTCCGGATCAGCTGCAGGTTATTAATATGAATAATTTGGACATCCTGACAGTAATGAGTTGCAGTAGTCCAGTCTAGAGGTAACAAAAGCATGGGCCAGTTTTTCAGCATCACTCTGTGACAGGATGCTCCTGATCTTGGCAATATTACGGAGGTGAAAGAA
>JABWDL010003151.1:0-11569 GCA_015343265.1 Pao palembangensis | reverse complement strand
CAAGGAAGACTGGACCCAGATAATCCCGGTGAAAATAAAAGGAGGAGAAAGAAGAAGAAAAGGAGGAGAGGACGTGAGGGAGTGGTTGGTGTTGAGGAAGTGGGGAACTGCTCAGTGGATCATGTGTTTGTCCCCAGCAGCGTAGGCCTATAGCAGCATAGCTGTGCTAAAAATTGAAGAATAAGAGTCTGATGAGCCTATTCTAGCTGTAACTGTGAAAACTGACTAAACTAGATCTGTCAGCCCTACACACTTGGTTTGAGGCTAGCTGTATGCTTTAGTGAACAGAAAGATTTTAAGTTTGGATAGGAAGGATAGGGATGGAAGTGTATTGACAGGTGCCAGTAGTGTGATGGGAAGATGGAAAGAGTACTTTGAAGAGATGATGAATGAGGAAAATGAGAGAGAACAAAGAGGAGAAGAAATGAAGGTTGTGGACCAGGAAGTAGCAAAGATTAGTAAGGAAGAAGTGACGAGAGCATTGAAGAGAATGAAGAGTGGAAAGGCACTTTGTCCTGATGACATACCTGTGGAGTTATGGAAGTGTCTAGAAGAGGTGGCAGTAGAGTTTCTGGCTGGGCTGTTTAACAGGATCTTAGATAGTGAGAAGATGCCTGAGAAATGGAGGAGAAGTGTGCTGGTGCCCATTTTTAAGAACAAAAGGAGATGTGCAGAGTTGTGTCAACTACAGAGGAATAAAGCTGATGAGCCATATAATGAAGTTATAGGAAAGAGTAGTTGAAGCTGGACTAAGGGCACACGTGAGTATTTGTAAGCAGCAGTATAGTTTCATGTCAAAAAAAGAGAACCAGAGATGCAGTATTTGCTTTGAGGATGTTGATAGAGAAGTACAGAGAAGGTCAGAGGGAGCTGCATTGTGTCTTTGTAGATCTGGAGAAAGCTGATGACAGGGTGCCCAGAGAGGAACTGTGGTATTGTCTGAGGAAGTCTGGAGTGGCAGAGAAGTATGTTAGAATGGTGCAGGACACGTACGAGGACTGTAAGACAGTGGTGAGGTGTGCTGTAGGTGTGACAGAGGAGTTCCGGGTGGAGGTGGGACTGCATCAGGGATCAGCTCTGAGTCTCTTCTTGTTCGCTATGGTGATGGACAGGCTGACAGACGAGGTTAGACAGGAATCTCCATGGACTATGATGTTTGCAGATGACATTGTGATATGTAGTGAGAGCAGGGAACAGGTGGAGGAGAAGCTTGCGGGGTGGAGGTTTGCCCTGGAAAGGAGAGGAATGAAGGTCAGTCGCAGCAAGACGGAGTACACGTGTGTGAATGAGAGGGACCCAAGTGGAAGAGTGAGGCTACAAGGAACAGAGATAAAGAAGGTGGAGGATTTTAGGTACTTAGGGTCCAGAGCAATGGAGAGAGTGGAAAAGAGGTGAAGAAGCGTGTGCAGGTAGACTGGAACTGGTGGAGAAAAGTGTCAGGTGTGATGTGTGATAGAAGAGATTCAGCTAAAATGAAATGAAAGGAAAGGGGCGGCACGGTGGTGCCTCACAGCAAGGAAGTTCGGGGTTCAAATCTCGGCTCTGGCCTTTCTGTGTGGAGTTTGCATGTTCTCCCTGTGCATGTGTGGGTTTTCTCCGGGCACTCTGGTTTCCTCCCACAGTCCAAAAATGTGCTTGTTAAGTGAATTGAGCAATCTTAATTGACCATAGGTGTGAGTGCTTGTCTGTCTTTGTGTTAGCCCTGCGATAGGCTGGCGACCTATCCAGGGTGTACCCTGCTTCTCACCCCTTGACAGCTGGGATAGGCTCCAGCAGACCCCTGAGACCCAAAGTTGGATAAAAGCAGGTACAGAAAATGGATGGATGGATGAAAGGAAAGATGTACAGAACTGTTGTGAGAGCAGCGATGTTGTTTGGTCTAGAGACAGTGCCACTGAGGAAAAGACAGGAGGCAGAGCTGGAGGTAGCAGAGATGAAGATGCTGAGGTTCTCTTTGGGAGTGACCAGGGTGGACAGGATCAGGAATGAGGACATCAGAGAGACAGCACATGTTAGAGGTTTTGCAGATAAAGTCAGAACCATCTCAGTCTGGCCTGACTGAGATGGTTCGGACGTGTCCAGAGGAAAGATAGTGAATATGGTAGAAGGATGCTGAGTTTTGAACTGCCAGACAGGAGGCCTAGAGGAAGACCAAAGAGGAGGTTTATGGATGTAGTGAAAGAGGACATGAAGGTAGTTGGTGTGAGAGAAGAGGATGCAGAAGACAGGGTTAGATGGAGGCAACTGATTCACTGTGGCAACCCCTGAAGGGAAAAGCCGAAAGGAAAAGCCGAAAGGAAAAGAAGAACAAGAAGACACAAACAAGGAGTGATCTGAAAAACCCAACTAGTAAAATTTTACACATGGCTAAAATGGCTAAAATGGTGCTTAAAACAATACAACAGATCAAGGCAAGCTAAAGTTACCGTGTAATCTCTGTAGAGTGACCATTTGTACTGTCGGCAGCCTGCGTGCATCCTCCTCCATACATCCACCAGGCCGTGGCAGAAGACCAGCTGCCTCAGAGCATGCTGGGAAGCTGGATGAGGCTCTGCTTGATTGCGGTCTACTGCCCCGTCTTCAGTACAGTTAAAATCACCTCCTAAAAACAGGTAAACTGAAGTCCCCTGGTTCTGTAGCTTGTTGCTGACTGTTTCTAAGAAGAGCTTCCTCTCTACACCATTGTTTGGAGCATAAATTCATATAAACAATATTAAACCCGTTAAAACCAGCTTCTAATAGCAGAAACCTCCCAGGTCTGTTCCCCACCTGTCTGCCTCTCACATCCCTCACCTACCACCACCTGCTCTTCAGTTAACATCTTTTCCTGCCTAACAACTAACACGCTCTGTTCTTCTTGAACGTGACCAGTCTCACCCTCTTGCTAATTTATTTCCCCTGTCTGAGCTTCCCACTCATCTGTGAATCCCGCTGCACTCACACCAGGGGAGACGCCGACACCGGCCATCTCCGCAGCCGCGGGGACATCAGTGTGACGAGTGCAGATGAGGACCTAAGTGATGTGCACTGTGAGGAACCTGGACAGAACCTGGCAAAAGGCTCTCACCAAAACACTCCCAGAGAGCCTGGTTCCTCCAACTACAGAATGTGTGTACCTGTACACAAACGGCAACTTCTCAGGTCTGGAAAGAAGATATGAAATACTTGTTTTATCCAAGAAAGCTTAAGTTGCAGCAGCATTGTTGGCAGGGCTTGAACCTGCGTGGGGAGACCCCAATGGATTTCAAGTCCATCGCCTTAACCACTCGGCCACAACAACGACAGACACAGAAAACTCTATAGGTTAATACATGGAATGGGATGTTTTTTCAACCTGAGAGTTCTTTACATTTTAAGTGTATTTCATTAAGTAGGATTTTGTTTAAACTCCATTGAGAACTTTTTTCCTTCTCTTGTGTCAGAGCTCGAGATACTAGGTCAGAGTTCAAGATAGACGTGTCTGCAAAAGTGACCTTTTCATTGTTGATAGCAAGGCCTCCGTGACCTGTCTTCAGAAAAAAAAAACACCGACACAATGTCAGGAGTGGGATTTGAACCCACGCCTCCAGGGAAGACTGCAACCTAAATGGCCTTTGACCACTTGGCCATCCTGACTAGGAAACTACTAACTGCTTTTGTTACCTCTAGACTGGACTACTGCAACTCATTACTATCAGGATGTCCAAATTATTCCATTAAAAACCTGCAGCTGATACAGAACGCTGCAGCCAGAGTTCTGACAGGAATCAGCACCAGGGAGCATATCTCTCCAGTTTTAGCTTCTCTTCACTGGCTTCCAGTGAAATTTAGAATAGACTTTAAGATTCTCCTTCTAACATATAAAGCTCTAAATGGACTATCTCCATCATACCTGCAGGATCTCATAGTTCCGTATATACCTAAAAGAACACTCAGATCACAGAGTGCAGGTTTACTTGTAGTTCCTAGAATTCATCAAAGCAGACTGGGAGGACGAGCTTTTAGCTATCGGGCAGCTTTACTGTGGAACCAGTTACCAACCTGGGTCCAAGAGGCAGACACCACGTCTGCCTTTAAGATCAAACCTAAAACCTTTCTGTTCACTAAAGCATATAGCTAGCCTCAAACCAAGTGTGTAGGGCTGACAGATCTAGTTTCGTCAGTTTTCACAGTTATAGCTAGAATAGGCTCATCAGACTCTTATTCTTTCAATTTTTAGCACAGCTATGCTGCTATAGGCCTACGCTGCTGGGGACAAACACATGATCCACTGAGCAGTTCCCCACTTCCTCAACACCAACCACTCCCTCACGTCCTCTCCTCTGTTTCTTCTTCTTTCTCCTCCTTTTATTTTCACCGGGATTATCTGGGTCCAGTCTTCCTTGTCGTTCTGTGTGTCTCCCCCCTTCTCTCTCTCTCTCTCTCTCTTTCTCTCTCTCTTTGCAGGTTTTCCGTCTCCAGGCCTTCGTGCTGTACAGACTTTGGCCTATGGCAAACTCAGGGTCCGCTGTCGGCACCTGCCTATACTATTCATATCTTTATAACAACCTGCTATGCTGTATTATGTGTATATATGTCTGATATGTTTATATTTCTATGATTGTATTTTGTCTGTATTTCTTTGGTTTTATGATTGTATCTGTTCTCCCTCTCTCTCTCTTTATTCTCTCTGTCCTGTCTCCCTCTTTTATTCCTCCTTTACCCAGCCAACTTTCAGCAGGATGGTTCCCCCTTGTAAGCCTGGTCCTGCTCAAGGTTTCTTCCTGTTAAAAGGGAGTTTTTCCCTGCCACTGTGCTTACCTGGGGGTTCAGGCTCTGGGTTTCTACCTCTGTAAAGCACTTAGAGACAATTTTATTGTAAAAGGTGCTATATAAATAAAATTGAATTGAATTGAATTGAAACAGCCTTTGACCAAATATCAGCATTTTTAAATGAGTATTTAGTGTTGTAATCTTCTAGATGGCGGTGCCGCAATTCAAGGCGGTTGTGCCAACCGTTAATCTGCGAGATCTAGACAACGAGTGAGAGCTTGCACGGCGTTTGAAATCCCGGAAGTTGAAGCAACTCAGAATCGAACGATTTTTCAGTGGCGGTGGTTCGGTGGTGAGTGGCGAGAATGAAGAAGACGACGATCACGGAGAGGTGGAGCTCAGGAGACGATCACAAGTCGCGGATGACGAACCCGGGCCGATCGGACGTTGTTCGCCAAGCTAGCGGTGTGTTGTGCCCGTTGTGCCTATTTTCCCTCAGCCCAACTCCAGAGAGAGCTCGGATGAGAAGAGTCTGAGCGTGAATCTTTGGCGAGAGAGCTGCAGTGCCACATGCCAAGACCAAGTTGCTGAGGACCCTGCTGTTTATGGTTTCTGCTGCTGCTCCTACTACTGCTCCTGCTGCTACTGTTCCTGCTGCTGCTCTTACTACTGCTCCTGCTGCTACTGTTCCTGCTGCTGCTCCTGCTGCTGCTCCTGCTGAGGCTGACACTAGATCCCGCTCAGCTCGCGCGGACGACAAGATGGCGGCCACCCCACTGAACCAGCCCAGAACTCTCCCCCAGATTCGTCTTCTGTGGAATCCGGCCAGGGTTCCACTACTTCCTGTGAGTCGCAGACTGACTGCGCTTCCTGTTCTTTCTGGCACAGTGTCTGGGCATGGGTGGTCCGGCCCCGGTACTTCTGGAGTTTCTCCGGGCCCAGACAAACGTGCTGCAGTCTCCGTGTGTGTCGTGGGTTCGTTCCACCCGTTGGTCAACGGGTCTTCCCTGACTCATTTCCTGCACCAGCCAGGTCAATTCCTGCTCCTGCATTAGCACAGCCCGCTCCAGGATTAGCCAAGTTAGCACCTGTGCCTGTTCTATCCCTGTTAGCTCCTGCGTCCACTCCAGCCAGGTCAGTTCCTGCTCCCGTGTTAGCCCAGTCCGCCCCTGTTCCTGCACTAGCCAAGTTAGCACCTGCGCTTAAACTAGCCAAGCTTGCTCCTGCTCTAGCTAAGAATCCCCCTGCAGCAGCCAGACCGCTGCTACACCGGTGAAGTTCGCATCAGCCCCAAGGCCCAATGTGAGGGGTTTCCCTGCACATCCAGAGAGGAAGGGCCTGGTGTTGGAGTGCCTCAAGGAGCCAGAAGGTGAAGAGGCTCCACCCCTCGGCATCCCACAGACTCTGGTGCAGAGAGGCCCAGCGTTTCCCGCAGGCAGTGTTGCAAATTTGGGGTCCGGGCGTGTTCGTCAAAGGAACTCACAGGAAACCAGAACTAGCGAGCAAGATTTATTCTGCACAATCGACTGTGGTCTCTCTCTGCCAACTCTGTGGCAACTCACACAGACCCGCGGGGGGGCAGAAGAGCATCTCTTCTTCCGCGCACAGGCCTCTTGAACATTCGGCGTATCTGCTAATTACGTGAAGACCATGCAGCATTGACGCAAGATGCCGCTGTGGCGCCACTGTGTATGGTCTATCGCGAGTGATCCACGGCTCCGTACGTGATTGTCCTTGGCGAAGTAAGATATGCGTGGGTCACGTAGACACAGGACAGAAAAATAAAGCCTTATATGATTACATGTACATCAACAATAGAACAAATGTTCATTTTGCTACATTCCCCCTGTTGGCCTCTAAAAGAGGACATATTAAAGATCAAACGCATACATAGGCAGGTCATCTTCGTCCGGTTCCAGGGCTGATGGATTGGACGGCAAAAGTGGCATCATCGTGTCTGTTTTAGACTGAGAGCTTTTCTCAATGGTAGAAGAGATGAAACGTACACACAGAGCGCGAATACAAGGTCATTCAGTCACCGAGTGGATTGTCAATCCCAGAATTTTCCAACATTTCATTAGACAGGGTTCGAAAGCCTTCTAGGACACACGTCACAGACCCATCAGGAGCGGTGTTATTGGGGATAAAAGTACAGCACATGTCAGCAAACATTGAACAAACCCCTCCTTTCTCTGCTAAGAGCATATCTAGGGCCATGCGATTTTGTATAGCCATCAGTGATGCCAATTGTTCAGAGAGGCCCTCTACAGCATCTCTGGTAAGGTTCGCCAATCTTTGAACATTATAATGAATATAATCAATTCTGTCAACATTTTTGTTTGGTGTTACAGGAAATAGTGCCGACACAACGGGAATGTTTTCAAACCCTGCCGCAACTTGGTCCACTAATTTATATTTGTCGGGGACGCCTCTAGGAATGCCTATCGCATCTGTGTAAGTTGGTGTATTTTTGGTCATATCAAAATAATCTTTTGATAGATCTGTTTAGCCAACACATGTCGCCTCCATCGAGCTGTAAGGGATCCTGGAGTTGTAGGAGCGGAACGAACCAACTTATGCCCTGTTAAAGTAAGAGGAGCCGCGAGGCGTACCATGGCACATCATTACAAATTGGGGGGTAGATAGAAGTCAGTGTGGAGCAGTTAGCCGGATTCATTTCTGTTGTTAATTTCATCATGCAATTAAAGCCCCATGAGTCATAAGGGTAAAGAGGAGCTGGTTCAGTATACAAGTGTGGTCTAGCAGAGGCACAAGCTACACAATTCCCTTTGATATGACTCCTTGCCTCCTGGGCTAGCCATGAAAGCCATAAATTTTCCTCAGCATATCCCGTACTCATGGAGATTAATTCAATGGGGGTTAATTGAGTGAAATCTGAGACAAAAACTAAAGGTATGTTACCGGAATTCACTAATTGGGGTTTTGCCCCGGTGGTGTTGCCAGTTTTTTCCGTCACTAGTGCAGGGTCATGAAAATTTAGTCTAACAAGGCCGAACGCATCTTTTCCAGCTAGGCTCACACCCAATGCCAAATGCATAGATGAATTGCTAGTGGGACTCATTGTTCTGGCTAATAGGTCCGAGGAGTAAGGATTATGAGATAAATTGGTGACTGATAACATAATGGGATTTGTTTGGTCGTTACTCCATCCTCAGGTAAGGGTCAAACTAGTTTCGAATTCTTTCCAGGGACTGCTATATTTAGGTGTAACATAATAACGCTTGTGTGGTCCAGACATGGTGTACACATAGGACCAATCGGGACACCAAGGGCCATTGGTTGGAGCCCCCCACATAAAATTGCACAAGTAAACATCATATCCCCTCCATCTGCCAGTATCTGATCCACAATCAATAACAGAACAAAGGTCAAAAGTATATGTAGTTGTAGCCCCTCGAGTATAGTTTAACTGTAAAGCACGACTAGTAACACAAATAGAGTAGTCCTGACTGCCCATTGCTGATCGTTTCGTCCGGCGTTGCACTAAAGTCAAATTAAGGTGAACAGAGCGGTTTCCACGAACCAGCGATTTTTGAATGTGACTGGAGAGCTTATTAGTGGCAAATGAAATTAAGGCAACGAGAACAATGAACACAATTAGCATAGCTATCCAAAAACAACAATCAAGACATTGTTTCTTTAATGTAGGACGGATCCTCCTTCGTTCCTGCCGTGGCGGTCGGGGTGTCTCATCCTCTGATGGTGATTCCTCTTCCGGGAATGGATCAATGTATTGGGTGATCCTCTGTGTGGGAGCCATCGTTGCAGGGAGAGGTTACTAGCACTTCACGTTATGCGTTGGGGGTATCTGTCGTCGCAGTCCCCTTTTCCTCTGATGTTGTAGGCACTCTGGCACACTGTGACAGATGAAACCACATGGATCCTTTCCCTTCAAGGCGAACAGCTGTGGTGATCCTTGCTGTGACATGGTGTGGCCCTGTCCAACGGGGTTCCTGCCACTTCCTCTTGAAGACCTTCAGCAGGAGATATTCTTCTCTGATAGCCATATGTTTAAGAATTTTGTACATTACCTTTGGGTTGCAAGTTGCAGATGGTCCCACGGCGCCCCAGGGTCCTGAGAAGGGACGTCCGTGTTGGAGCTCAAATGGAGTGAACGCTGTTTGACGGTTCACAGAATACCTTATGGTCATAAGGACCAATGGCAATGCATCAATCCAATTGAGGCCAGTTGAGGCCACTGTTTTAGCTAATTTAGTTTTGATGCGCTGATTCATTCTTTCCACCTTACCCTGTGACTGGGGGTGGTAAACTGTGCCATATTAGATAATTTTTTTTTCATTTGTTCAATCTGCATTTGTGTGAGTGATTGCCGTGCTGCAAGCTGTGATGCAGTTTGTTGCCGTTCTTTGGTGATAAATCTATCTGACAGAGTGATCAGACATTGTGACCATTGGGCCCATGGAGCGCCAGGAATCATAGGATTATCAAGCAGTTGTTGTTTAACTGGTGTAGGCAAACTTGCCATAAGTTTTTCCTTCATCATTACCATTGTGGGTGTACCATCAGTCGGAGGCTCACCTGTAACTCCGATCCACTTACTTCTTCCCGTGTGAAGCCACGCCTCAGGGGTGGTTCCCTCCTCGGTCTTCCATGGATGTGAAAAGGATGCGATCGCTGCAGCACTGACAGGAAACATAGCTCGCATAGCAGCAAAGAAATTTTCAACATGGTCAGTAACAAGTGCAGAAGGTGACATCCTCAGTTAGAGCTGCTTCAATCTGGCTCAATGTGTGGTGTCCTACAAAGGCGGCTACAATAGCTCGCATGTCTCTCATGGCCAGTAACACCCCTTGTGTGTGGCCTTTTAAGGCTTGAATCCAGGGACTGGCCCCATTAGGGAGAGTTGGTAATTCATTTCTCAATCCTGTAATGTCGCCCAATTGCCATGGTTTATATGTTGGATTTACAGCGCCTGGGGCGGCCATTAGGGGGAGCTGGAGCACTGGTTCCACTCCTGTGACCTGTGCTCAGGAGCGCGTGAAAGGAACAGAACGATAACCATCATTTCCTGGTGTGGAGTGAACGGAGAGTGTAGACTGTGGTGTCGTCGGGATGGAACTCAGAAATGAGTGACCTGGTTCCCCCTGTTGAGGTGTCATAGGTGACGTGTGAGACGATACGTGTGATGCGCCTTCTTGTGGTTGTGTCTGGATTTGTAAATTACGCAACTGTGTTTCCAATTCTGCCATACGCTTAGACATGTCCTCAGCATTCCACTCTGCCATGGCTCTTTTATACCAGCCTGTTGTGTCTCGCTCATGGATACTGTCCCCTAACACTTCTGTCTGAATGACGGAGAGAAGGGTCACCACACATAGGTGGATATGTGAGATGCAGGGTGTAGTAATAACCCATCAGATACAGCAAACCTTCACTCAGTTCTTCTTTGGCAAATGTAGTGACAGGAATGTTTCCAAGTGCCAGAAGACAGACGAAGATGGCTGGCTCCTCTGTTGGCTACAGAAGAGAACAAGAGACCACAGAAAATGATCAGTTTCTCTGGTTTTACTATTTCTAGGTATGTGTTTCAGTACATTTTTGTTGTATTCTATAAACTGCTGATATGTCTCTCAAATGTGAAATTAAAATATTGCCTTTAGAGCATTTATTAGCAGAAAATGATAACTGATCAAAATAACAAAAAAGATGCAGTGTTTTCAGACCTCAAATAATGGAAAGAAAACACGTTTATATTCATTTATAAACAGCACAACACTAATATCTTAATTTAGGGAGAGTTTAGAAATCAATATGGCTGGGATAATCTCAATGTGGTTGGGATTATCTTTACTTTATTAGAGTAAAGTACTCCTGCATTGATGGATTCCACCTGAGTGACTGAATGCACCAACGAGCAGACGTGGAGGAGAGGAGCCATCACATGTAAAAGTAATTCTCAGAACTTACTCAGTAAGTCTCGTGAAAAGTGCCCCTCTGGATCAGGGCTGTCCAAACTATTCCACAAAGGGTCGTGTGGCTGCAGGTTTTTCTTTCAACACATTTGGTCAATTGATCTGAGTCTTCAGACAGCTGATTGGTCAAACTATGTGTGGTTGATTTGTTGGAACAAAAACCTGCAGCCACACAGCCTTTTGAGGAATAGGTTGTGTGGCTGGACTTCCCTATAAGGGATGAAAGTCCTTGGACCTTCACCGGTGCTTGCAGTAGTCCACCACCAGTTGCTTGGTTTTCCCTGCTCTCATCAGTGGAGGGTTTGCTGACAACAGTCTGCATACATCTGGAGTGAGAGTTGTTCGGTAGCCCTAGCTGTCTCCTAGACAAACAGGCTGGAAGATGTAGAAAGCAGGTTAAAAGCAGCACTTGCCTGAACAGGGACTTGACCCCTGGACCCACAGTTTAAAGGTCTGATGTTCTACCATCTGAGCTATGCTGGCTCAGCAATGACATTCGTCGTTGGAATCTGAAACTACTCCTTGTTGTATTAAAGTCTGTTTTTGCAGTGAGAATTGCCATCATTTATCAGCCTTATGTAAAAAAGAGCGCAGATCTCGCCGCAGGAGTCAATATACTGTATGATAGGACACGTGAACATAAACAAAATATTACATTTTGTTATGTAAGAAAATATTGATCAAGTCTCTAACTGACAGCATCAAATTCTAAAGGACAGATCTCTGAGTCTGTGTTCCCAATCAACAAACGGAAGAATGCTGACGATAAATGACAATTTATTAAAAGACCAATAAATTATTATATTGAATGAACAAGATTATACATGCATAACGTAATTTAACAGTGATAAGGATAATAATAAATGTACTTATTGGAGGATGGC
>JABWDL010003126.1:0-10429 GCA_015343265.1 Pao palembangensis | reverse complement strand
TCACTGACACTGTTTCAATCCCATGACAGCAATAAAAGTTCAGAAAATTCATGTGGTCATTCAAGTGTCTTGTTCAGTCATACCAAATGATTATATCATTACAATAAAATTGCAGATGCTCTCCCCCATACTCTAAAACACATTCCAGATTAACCCAAAGAATCAATGCAAATTATATTAAGGGTTAAATGTTGGTTAAAGGTTCATTTAAAGCTTTGAGCTTTATTTAAAACTCTGCTAGAAGTCCCTAACAATATTAGAGATGATCATAGTGTTTGAAATCAGAAACTGTTTTTGTGAAGTGTTTTTAAGGAACATTTTAAAGGTAATGGTTTGTCATTTGAGGACTTGGATGGTTGTTTTGGAATGATTATTAACAGAAATTTTATATTCACAGGTTTTTATTAAGAAATATAATTTTTTCTACTATAGCAGGCTTCAGTCGGCTCCTCTTCTGGCTGACCAGCTCCCCAGCTTTGGAAAATATCCTTTCACAATATACGTATATATTTAGCTTACTGTCAGGATTTTCCAGTGTTGACAGGGTCACTGGTTTGCTGGGTATGATTGTCATCATGCCTGGCACGCAAGTGTCTCAACATAGATGATGTGTTGTTGTAAGACAACTCTTGTGTGCAGAGCAAACACCGCACCTACAAGTACATGTAATTTTGAGACCCATTTAAAAATAAAACATACAATTCAATTATGGAAACATATGCCATAAACTGCATTATACCTTATTTGGTGGTATGAGATCAAAATGTTCCCAAACTTTAGAACGTCGCTTATTCGTGGTACTCGCCATGAAAATTGCCAAAATAATTTCACTCTCCAAATCTCTATCTCCTCACAACCCCATTTTGATGCATAATGATGCATCTTATATAGCTGGTATGGCGCCAAATCACTCAAATCTGTCAAACCTGTCAAGCTGTCATTGGCTCAGAATGCATTGAAATGCCATGATCCAGTGACACACACTTAAAGACTACGAGCCAATGAAAAGCTTCGAACCATTTTGAAGCAATAAAGCTTGACGCGAAACAGCGTTCGAAGCTTCGAACGTCATCGGTCACGTGACACTGGTCTTTCGATACAAGCTCCGACACAGCGTTTCGAATCACTCCACTTCGGGAAGAGTGACACAAGCTTCAAAGCCTCGGTATCATTTGCCCATCACTACCGATATCCAACCTCCCATTCATCTCTAAGATACTTGAGAGGCTGGTTGTTAGTCAGCTAACCGATCATCTAAACAGGAATAGTGTATTTGAAGTGTTTCAGTCTGGTTTCAGAGCTCATCACAGCACAGAAACAGCACTGGTTAAAGTCACTAATGACCTCCTCATGGCATCAGACCGTGGACTTATTTCCGTACTGGTTTTACTGGACCTCAGTGCTGCCTTTGATACTGTAGATCACAGCATTTTATTACAAAGACTACAACGTGAGATTAGGATCACAGGGACAGCTCTAGACTGGTTTAAATCTTATCTATCAGATCGATTTCATTTTGTTCATGTTAATGATGTTTCCTCTGAGTGTACAAAGGTTCATCATGGTGTTCCACAGGGTTCAGTGCTTGGGCCAATCCTGTTCACTCCTTACATGCTCCTTCTAGGAAATATAATTCAGAAACACGGCATAAATTTTCATTGCTATGCCGACGATACGCAGCTGTATTTATCGATGAAACCTGATGAAACAGAGCTGTTAGCGAGACTCCAGGCATGTATCAAAGACATAAAAGACTGGATGACCTCCAATTTCTTACTGTTAAACTCAGACAAAACAGAAGTCATTGTTCTTGGAGCTAAACATGTGAGGACTAGATTATCTGGGACAACTGGGACATCCTGGCTCCTGATCTGTTGGACGTCTTTAACGAGAACCTGGCCTCAGGGACTCTGCCCGTGTCCTGCTGGAGAGCTGTCATCACTCTCCTGCCCAAAAAAGGTAACCTGCAGGACATTAAGCACTGGCGCCCGGTGTCTCTCCTCTGCACCGACTACAAGCTGCTCTCCAAGACTCTGGCTATCCGGTTGAGGGAAGCTATGGAGCAGGTCATCCACCGGGACCAGACCTACTGTGTGCCTAGCAGGACCATAGCAGTCAACGTCTGCCTCATTCGGGATGTCCTTAGTCTCTCCAGTTCATTAGGTGTGAACATCGGCAGGGTCACATTAGACCAAGAAAAGGCTTTTGACCGTGTTGAACACCGTTTCCTCTGGAAGGTCATGGAGAGGTTTGGCTTCAGCACAGGCTTTATTGCCAGGATCCAGGTGTTGTACAGTAACATTGAGAGAGAGGGCTGTGCGCTGTCGGGGATACTCTATGCACTCTCCCCGGAACCCCTCTTACATAAACTGCGTTCAACGGTCCAAAGCTTGTTTTTACCTGGTTTTACAAAAAGTGTGGTTTTATCTGCTTACGCTAATGATCTTGTGGTTTTTATCAGAGATCAGCAAGATGTGGACGCACTAAATGATACCACTAGTCACTTTTCTGCTGTGTCGGCCGCAAAGGTGAACTGGGGAAAAAGTGAGGCCCTTGTGGTTGGCGAGTAGCCTGAAGGCCTCCCAGTCCTCCCAGCCAGACTGACTTGGCACAGTGATGGTCTGAAATACCTGGGCATCTACCTTGGAAGTGAGAACATTATGAAGAAAAACTGGGAGGGCATGGCTGAGAGGATAAAAGGCAAACTGGACAAGTGGAGATGGATTCACTCCCACATGTTCTACAGAGGGAGAGTGCTGGTTTTAAACAATCTGGTAGCCTCTCTGCTCTGGCACCGTCTCACGTGTGTGGAGCCACCACCAGGGCTGCTGGCCCAGATTCAGGCAGAGATGGTGAACTTTTTTTGGGATTTTCTCCACTGGATTCCACAAGCCGTATTGTTTTTATCTGCTGATGAGGGGGGCCAGGGCCTTGTTCACCTGGCCAGCAGAGCTGCCACCTTCAGGATCCGTTTTATTCAAAGGTTTTTAAAAGGACCTTCTGATTTGGTGTGGAGAGAGGTGGCCAATAGTGTTTTTAGACAGGTTAACAGTTTGGGACTAGATGAAGCTCTGTTTTTAACTGATTTTAAATTGTTATTGACAGGTGGCTTGTCCCCTTTTTATCATAGTGTTTTTAAGTCCTGTGCATGGCTGAAATGGGCCCACAATGAGTCGACCTCTCTGCACTGGTTACTGAAGGAGCCTTTGGTTTATGGTGGAAGACTCGATGTCACCTGTGACGCCCTGCCTGGACTGACGGGGGTCGTCACGCTGCAGAAGCTGCTGGAGGTGGCGGGCCCACGCTGAGTAACGTCCAGGCCCTGAGCTCTGTGCTGGGCATCCGTTCCGCCCGTTGGATCCAGAGGAGCCTGGAGCTCTGGAGGCAAAAGCTCTTAGGCAGAAAGCGGAGCCTTCTCCTGAGGTGGTCCAGAGGAGAAGCTCGCCCGACCCCATGGACACCTTCCCTGACCTCCAGCTGAGCCCATGCAACTGAGTGCACTCCTGCAGTGATCCTGTGGCGATGGAGCACTGAGCTTGCACGGAGCAGATGGATGGACCATCTACGCCACCTGCACCAAGGCCAATGCCCGAGACCTGAGCCATCATGCCCCCACGGTGTGGACTGCCAGGCTGGGGGGGCCAGCCTCCGCAGTGGAGGACTCTGTACAAACCTCCTCTGAGGAAGAGAACTGGAGACCTGCAGTGGAGGATCGTCCAAGGCGCCATCGCCACCAATTCTTTTGTTTCTCTGGGTTTCTACCTCTGTAAAGCACCAAGAGACAACTTTGTTGTCAAAGATGCTATATAAATAAATTGAAATAATTGAAATAAAATAAATAAGTTTGAAAAATGTTACTGCAGAAATGGAAGGAGAAAGAGAAAAAAGAGACATATCACAACTTGAAAATGCAAACCAGGAACTGGTTGATCGAATTAAACTGCTACATGAAGAAAATCACTTATTAAAACAGGAAGTGAAAAGTACAAAGGAACACATGGGATTAAAGGACCAACTCCAGGGTGAGCACTGCTGTCAAACAATACATCAAGGCTATGGGCATGGGCGAGGCTAGCCCCTCTGTTTTGGGGGTGCTTCAGCACTCCTAAATTGAAACTCAGCACCCCTAAAACCTGGAGTAAGAAATATTGTAATTCTAAAATTTTAGTTTGCCATTATCAGTCTTAGATAATGTCCAATAATCCATAGTTTGGTTTAATTGAATATTTTTTATATTTAAGTATAACAATTAAAACAGCCCTGCCTAGTCGTATCATGCTCTCCTTAACATACTTCTCCTTTCTAACGTTACCTGCACTGCTCTGCAGGACCACAGCCCGTCTTCCAGCGCGATACACACAGACAATCCGGTTAGTTGTTGTAAACCAAGTGTTCCACCTTGTTCCAAAGCTGTCTCACTCTTGTTTCCTTTCAGAGTTGTTCTGATTCCGATACCATATCGGCGAGTAAAGTTACTTGAGTCCGGGCACCTTTTATCAGTTATAGCCCATTTAGGTTAGTTAGTGCTGCTAGCGCAGCTACAGTCGAGCTGCAGCGATTCGAAACAAAAGCAGCTCCTACAAATAACCAAATAACCAGCCTACCTGTGTGCTGCCTATATGTAGCTCTGTGTTTAAAAGTTTAGCATTACGTTAGATTCTAATTTTAAGAATCGGGAGTCATGTAACAGTTGCTGATGCTACATGATGCTAAGGGTGTCTTTTTCTGGTCAGTCGTCATCGAGACCGGAAGCTTTGCCAGTGCTGTGGCGTTTGGACCAGAGTGAAAACAAACATTGTAACAAACATAAACATGGTTAAATGAACAAATTTTCTGTTTTGTGTGGAAAAAGGGTGGGTGGTTGAGGTGGGGTTCATTGGTGCTTAACACTCCTTTTGACCCTAGCAACATGGCAGACTTAAACCGTAGGCAGAGCCAGTTTGGAGAGTTTTTTACTTTTCAAAAACGTCCACAACTGCACTGGGAAGTACGTTCTCCCATCTGGCCTCTCTCTGGGAAACTCTGGGAAGACAGCAGCTCATAGTTATCATAGTTACCAGCACAACTGCTGGTCTCGTGGCTTGTGAGTATTTAAAGATGCTTTCCATTTTTTATTTATAAAATTAATTAAACAAAAATAAAGTTCCCTGTTTAATCCAATGTTTATTCCTTGGCTTCTGTGTAATTTAGCTGTTTGAAAGGAGTAATGTCCATAATTAGCATATTTATCTTTCATTTGAAAAAAATTCATTTGAATCTAGTTATTTGGCTTCTATATAAACTGGTGTCAAAGATTACTCTTGATAGAAAAAGCTTTTTTTTTGCAAAGATGCTGATGGTAAATCTTGGAATTCAACTTAAGGATACTGTTTAATATTCAGAATTGCTTGGATGGTATTTTGATGTCACTGGAATTAACAACTCTTGGACCAAAATGTCTGTGTAGATTTTCACTCATCCAGGTCATAGCTATCTAAAGTTAGATCTCTCTGTGTGCTGGACTGTAAGGGTTCCTTGAAGATGTTTTGCCCTCTCTGAAGGTTTCTTCAGTTCTGAAGTGAAGAAGCCTTCTGGAGAGAGGGCGAAACGGTTGGACGGTTGGATGTGGAGACAGATGGATAGTTCGGCAGCAGCTTCGTTTTCGATAATAATCTTCAAACCAGCATCAACCAACTTTGTCTTGGCCAAACGAACTAATCTAGCGGTTCAGAAATTCTCAAAAATTTTAATATTTGGAGTACAGTTTTATGCAGATGCAGTACTTGAACAAATTAATGAAAAAAACAAAAACATAACAGAGATTGAAAAATTCAAAATAAAGAGAAAAAGTTGACTCCAACTCTCAAAAATTGCCTTAAAACACAAAGTAACAAAATGGACAAAGATACGTATAAAATGGAGAACAACAAGAAACAAAGATCAAAGAACCACAAACAAAGAACTCCCAAGTTTACATAAGTTCTGAACCCTCCCTTTGGAGTGTTGGTGTTGAATTGCTCTTGCAAATGCAAATTTATTTCTCCACGAATGAGCTGCTCCGGCTCTCTGTTAAATCATGATTCATAAAAATATTAATCACTTATTTCTCACCTTCAGGATTAATAAAGTAATCTTCAAAACACTCATGAATAAACCAGATATTCTCGTGCTTATCTGAGTGAGAAAATACATTTTGAGATTTTCACCTGAAAATGGACACCTAAAGTGTGTCCACTTTAGATCCAATTTCAGGACCTAAATAATACACATGGCATATTCTGTGATAGTATCGAAATTAATCAGAAAATAAATGACAGTATAACAGGAAAGATAGGAATTCACTTACAATTGCAGACTCTGGATGAATGAAACAGCTTTTAATTTCTAAAATTCTAATTTGCTTAAACTAGGTCTTGAAGAAAGAAAGAAAAGAACATCAATCAATCACCTGGAGAAGAATTTTAGCAAGGTTAAAATAGATTTTAGTGATCATATGAATGTGTTTCAATTTTCAAAGGGATCTGACCATGGGTTTGTCTCACTGTGGTGTAATTCTCTGGGCTGGATCTGTTTCACAGGGCCCAGGTAAGGAATGCAGCCTATCAGTGTGGATGTGTTATCCAAAGTAGATTTCTCTGTGTCAACTGGACTGAAGGGTTTCCTTGAAAACGTTTCGCCCTCTCTCCAGAGAGCTTCTTCAGTTCTAAGTTTGCTGGGGCAGAGCTTGAAAATATAGCCCTGTGGACCATTGGCATGTTAATTGTCCGGGGGTTCACCTGAGAGTCCTTGGCAGGGTGGTTGGCAGGGTCGTTCATCTAGTTTCGGTTGGGGTGCTTCCCCTTTGTCTGTTGGGTCACATGTTAATGAGTCTCCAGGTCTGGTCAAACAGCGTGAATGTTTGGAATGCTGACGAAATGAGTGGAGAACTGCATTGTACGTGGGTGACAGAAAGTGCCTTAGTCCACCACCTCTGTTTAAAGATGGTTTTTCCAACTTGACGTGGATGGCTTCCTTGACACCCCTCTCAAACCAGCGATCTTCTCTGGCCAGCACACGTACTTGACTATCCTCAAAGGAGTGTCCGCTGTCTTTTAGGTGTAGGTGTACTGCTGAGTCCTGTCCTGAAGAAGTGGCACGTCTGTGTTGGGCCATTCGTTTATGGAGGGGCTGTTTGGTTTCCCCAATGTACAGTTAGAACTGAACTTAGAACTGAAGAAGCTCTCTGGAGAGAGGGCGAAACGTTTTCAAGGAAACCCTTCAGTCCAGTTGACACAGAGAAATCTACTTTGGATAACCATGACCTGGATGATTGAGAATCTACACAGACAGTGTGGATGTGTGTTCGTGTGTGTGTCTGTGTGTGTGTGTGTATGTATATATATATATATATATATATATATATATATGCAGTGCAGTGCAGTGACCCCCAAACTGGAGGAGTGGCTACAGCAGATCCCTGGAACAACGTCAGACATCTCAGTCCAGAAAAGTGCAGTCCTAGGAACAGCAAAGATACTGCGCAGGACCCTCAAGCTCCCAGGCCTCTGGCAGAGGACCCGAGCTTAGAATAGAGGAGGAACCACCCGAGGGGGGTGAGAAGGAATTATTTTTTTTTTTTTATACACACACACACACACACACACACACACATATATATACGATAGGATGCATATATATACGATATACGATTACTGTCCTCTTATCTTCTTCGGTTGGGTGCTGCAGGAATTTCCGAGATGCTAAAACAACCTGGATGGAATCACAGGTGGTTACAAAAATAGCTATCTTGTACCAGTCAGTGTCTGGGTGCGGGAAAAATTCACAGAATATGTCTGCTTCAAATAGGAGTAATATTCATAGTTCAAGGTGATCTTAACTTGATATTGCTACACTACATTACAAAATTCTACAGACAGGTAAACAAACAGACTTCAGTTTCTAGAAGTCACATGATTTATAGGAAACCCTATCAGCAAAATTGAAAGTGAAAGAGCTCTCAAACCTCCACCCTGATATCAAACCGCTGTCAGGATATTTGTTGCCTTCAGACATAGACACAAAACCATCAGGTGAGTTTGATGCACATTTTAGTTATTCTTCCTCCTATTCTTCTTCCTTTTTCCTGTGTTATTAGCAATTGTATTTATCTCTATGTAACCTACATTCCCACTCATGTTTGACTTTTCTAATCATTTTGCTTGTGTTCTAAAATGTCAGTGGGTCTGCACTGTTGGCATTAAATAAGTACATACTTTTAATTTTCAGACTACTACCGAGGTTCTCTGGTGTAACCATTACCATGGAAACGTGAGTACTGCTGGTAAAAGTAAACCTAGATTAGATATGGAGCCAACAAAGAGCTGTGTTTGGCTGTTTATGAGGATTCTTTACATTGATAACTTAGACATAATTACTGACTGGGGAAAATGCGGTCGTACGTGATTGTGTTTTCAGCTTCCTGTCGCAGCCACACAGCTCTTGACACAGCCGTTGTTCTTTGCCAGACGGCAGAAATGGAGTGAAAGTCACGACTGCAGTGCAAAGACATTCAGTGTATTTTTGTGGACAGACGAACTGAATGTATGTGATTTACGATACCTCCTTGCTCCCCTGTGGCCAGGCTGCTCAACCTCGCCATTAATTCTGCACAACAAAAATCAAAACATTTTTTTATATTGTCTGTGTAGATTCTCACTCATCCAGGTCATATCCAAAATAGATCTCTCTGTGTCAACTGGACTGAAAGGTTTCTTTGAAAACGTTTCGCCCTCTCTCCAGAGAGCTTTTTCAGTTCTAAGTTTGCTAGGGCAGAGCTTGAAAATATAGCCCTGTGGACCATTGGCATGTTAATGGCCCGGGTCGTCACCTGAGAGTCCTTGGCAGGGTGGTTGGCAGGGTCATTCACCTAGTTTTGGTTGGGGTGCTTCCCCTTTGTCTGGTCGGTCACATGTTAATGAGTCACCAGGTCTGGTCAAACAGCGTGAATGTTTGGAATGCTGACGAAAAGAGTGGAGAACTGCATTGTACGTGGGTGACAGAAAGTGCCTTAGCCCACCACCTCTGTTTAAAGATGGTTTTTCCAACTTGACGTGGATGGCTTCCTTGACACCCCTCTCAAACGAGAGATCTTCTCTGGCCAGCACACGTACTTGACTGTCCTCAAAGGAGTGTCCGCTGTCTTTTAGGTGTAGGTGTACTGCTGAGTCCTGTCCTGAAGAAGTGGCACGTCTGTGTTGGGCCATTCGTTTATGGAGGGGCTGTTTGGTTTCTCCAATGTACAGTTCCTTGCATTCCTCCTGGCACTGTACAGCATAGACAACATTGCTTTGTTTGTGTCTTGGTGTCTTGTATTTTGGGTGGACCTTTCCTCTTCTTTGCTGGGGTCTCGTTTTCTGGAGGTCTTTGTGAAGGCCCAGTCCGGGTAACCACATGTTTTGAGTGCTGTTTTTAGATGTTCCTGTTCTTTCTTCTTCCCTTGGGTTGTGGTGGGTACTTCTTTGGCCCTATGTTGTAGGGTTTTGATAACACCAAGTTTATGTTCCAGTGGGTGGTGTGAGTCAAAAAGAAGGTACTGATCTGTGTGGGTGGGGTTTCTGTAGATCTCAATACTAAGGTTTCTGTCCTCCTTGATCTTGACTGCACAGTCCAAGAAGGCCAGACTGTCTTCTTTTACGTCCTCTCTGGTGAATTTGACGTAATCATCTGTGTTATTCAGGTGGGTTGAGAACGCTTCCAATTCTTTTGTTTGAATCTTGACCCAGGTGTCATCAACATATCTGAACCAGTGGCTTGGGACGGTTCCTGTGAAAGACGACAGGGCTCTGTTTTCAACCTCCTCCATGTAGAGATTGGCAACTATGGGAGACACTGGTGAACCCATGGCACAACCATGTTTCTGCCTGTAGAAGCCCTCTCTGTATTGAAAGTAGGTGGTGTTCAAACAGAGGTCCAGCATGGTGCAGATTTGGGTTGGTGTTAAGGCTGTTCTCTCTGGAAGGCTGTCGTCCAAAAGGAGGCGCTTGTGGATGGTCGCTGTTGCCTCAGTGGTAGGGATACACGTGAAGAGGGAAATGACGTCGTAAGATACCATGGTCTCCTCAGGTTGTAGTTTGAGGCGACTGACCTTTTTAGCAAAATCCTGGGAATCCTGAAGCACCCCAACCGAAACTAGATGAACGACCCTGCTAACCACCCTGCCAAGGACTCTCAGGTGACCACCCGGGCCATTAACATGCCAATGGTCCACAGGGCTATATTTTCAAGCTCTGCCCCAGCAAACTTAGAACTGAAGAAGCTCTCTGGAGAGAGGGCGAAACGTTTTCAAGGAAACCTTTCAGTCCAGTTGACACAGAGAAATCTACTTTGGATAACCATGACCTGGATGATTGAGAATCTACACAGACGTAAAGACACATAGTTAATAGTTTAAGAAGGAATTTATTCAAACAGT